>NW_023611588.1:0-85146 GCF_013339725.1 Rhipicephalus microplus
GCGCTCGGCTGGGCGTGCTTCTGCTGGTTTGCTTCTTCCTTTGAGCGACAGCTAGAGCACCAGTTCTGCTAAGTAGCAGCAGCAAGGACGACGAGCCGTACCTGTTTTACGAAATGATGAATAAGGAAATGTTTCCTGGCCCTCAGTGTGCATGGTCGAAGATAATCGGCTACGTCGAGAAAGTTCCGGGTACCGGTTGAGTGACGTATGCGTGAACAACTTTCGAAGCGACCTCGCGCGGGGCATTCACGTGTTCCACTCGCATATCTGGCTTGGCGTAATCCTAAGGCCGCGTTCACACTGAGCATTCCGGCCGCCGAAAGTGCTCCGAATCCGATTCTGCGGCGGCGATATCCGCCGAAAGGGCCCTCTCCATGCCGATCGCTCTCGGACCGATTTTTGCGGCGTCTGCCGCCGAATCGGTCACCGCGGACCAATAGGAGCGCTAGTCAAGGAATTTTGAAAAATGGCGGCCAAGCCCTACTCACTTGTTATGCTGCAGTGCACGTAACTGAATGTTGAAACAACGGGAGTTTAACCTACTCTGTGCCTACTTCGCCTCCGTATTTCGTGAAAGAGGTGACCGAGCTTGCTGTTGGCGTGACCGAGCTTGTTGCGGTCTTGCAAAGCAAAATGAACCCACCAACGCCGCTGGCGTCGGTGGTTTTTCTGCTCTTCGTGCGTTACAAGACAGCCACTTGCCAGCAAAGTAAGCAGTACTGTCTTTTCTTGCTTCTTGCGTACGAGAATCGTCGAAGTAGACACCACTGGATAGCGTAGTAGCGTTTGCGAGCCGCGACAACAACCGGGTGACAGCGCATCCATCCCGTGTTCGCCCCGTAGTAGATGGCATATTCGGCGGCGCGGGGCACGTCCAGTGCGAACGACTCTGTGTTTCGGCGGCAGGGGAATTTCGGTCACTGTAGAAAGCGGATGTTTCAGTGTGAACTAGGCATTAGACTCGCTCCAGGATTTCGGCGGCCGCTCCGGGTCTACCAGTGGAATTCGCCAACAGTTGGCCCTGCTCCAACACGAATCTTCACCCCAAATTTGTGGCGTCATGTTCATCTTTGGCGAATATTTACATGTCTCCTTTTTTCTTGAGGGCATCAATCTATATGGCACATTGTGAGCTAATTTCCTGTTTTGCTCTCACCCTCATACGCAGCGGTACAAATCGACCTCCTGGTCAGCTTCGGGGCAGGCTTGATAGCCGGCGGTGTGGTGGCGGCAGCATGGTAAGGACCAAACTACCACACCAGCGGACACTTTTTTGATTGAATCTTGACATTGGCTAGCTCTGCTGGGGGATCTTTCGGAGCTGCATCACTAGGAGTGCATACTCTTTGTGCCAATTTTGCTCGTGTTAGTTAGGGACAGGGTTCTCTTTGTATTGACTTTACTACTTTTTATTTTCTAAACCTTGTTACCTATGGATGAATTCACTCCAGCTTTAATCTCTGATCTTCGCGCAGGTAATACTGTATATCTATTCTGCGTCTCTGTAGAGCTGACCAGCAATGTTTTCTATGCGGAGTGAATTTGACTAATAGAGTCTGAGAGCGAAGCGCATTGAATTGTTTGAGAATAGTTCCAAAATATTTTTCAATTTCGTCAAAATTATATTACATAAAAGGGGGATCTTTAGGAATATTCTCAGTTCCCTCCTAAACGAGAATCGAGGAAAATTGAGCACCCATCCTTTTGGGCTCCACTGAAGGAGCATTTTCTTTTTCGTCATGAAATTTCCCACTTCAACTTCTGGAGCATGCTCCTTCCGCATCGTTCACTTCATCGATATGCGGTAATTTTTTTCTTTGGTCCACTGCCCACCACTGCCACTGCGTTGCATGACTGATGTGTACATGGATATATAGTGACAAACTAACGGAAATGAGTGTGGTACATTTCTAAAAAATGTTCAGCCACATTATTGTTTTTCATAACCATTGCACTAAAAACTCTTATTTGGCCTGAAATGCTAGTGTAGGTGCTCACTCCACATCAGCTCGTTCTGGACAGCTGTAAACTATCTGAAAGAAACAGCAGGTGTACATAAATGTCTTCATTTAACCATATGGTGTAGTAGCGCAAATTTGACGGGGACGAAGAGGACAAGAAAACACGACACTCGCTACACTCGCAACAAATTTTTATTTCAGAAGCAGCACTTCATATATAACCCAAAACCCTAGCGACACAGAAAAGAACCACGAACACTGAATCATTGCCAACAGAAGCTTTTGCGCAGACTCAAACGATAGTACACGGCAGTTAAGCTTAGACACTTTTAGATGACATAACCGTGTTTTCTTGTACTCTTCGTCCCCGTCAAATTTGCGCTACTACACCATATGGTTAAATGATGTCTCACCAACTAGCCCAGCTATCAACCCTACTGAACATAAATGTCTTTTTGTTAAGACTTCATGAAAAAAAAAAGCTCTGTACGCATTCAAGCTGGGATATTTTTAAAGTTGTAATCAAGTAGACTAGAGTTTCAGGCGATTGACTACATGTTACTTGAGCTTGAAACTTCAAACGCGAATAAAGATGAAAAGAAGCATTAAAAGTTTGCTTACAGTTTTTGTTGTGTGCAGGGAAGAGAGGGGTGGACACAAGTATAGATAAGCATAGATTAGTTGCTACATACAAGTCAAATATGTAGAAAAACAAAAACAACTAAAGTACTAATAGGTAGATCTCATGCACTAATGCACTGATGTATTCGTGTGTGGCATTTGCTTACCCAAAATGTGTTTTTTTTTTTCGAGACGGCTGACTCATGTGACCACCACACTTTCAAATACCCACACGTCAGACGCAAAGCCACGGCACTTCCTGCTGTAGGAAAATTGAGCCCACGCGCTTGCTATGGAGCGAGCACAAGCACCTTCGTCAAAAATGCATGAAAAGAAACAGTAATAGATGACACAACCTTATGACGAAGACTGCCAAAATACAAGCACATTGCTGGGCCAGCAATACTCGCCAGTACCTGTACAACGGACATCAAAGGACCAAAATGAATTGTTTTATGGGACTGGAAGTAGACAGGGAAGCCAAAAGTAAGCACATTGGTGTGCCAGGAATGCTCGCCAGTATCTTTACAACGGTCATCAAAGGACCCGAATGGATGATTTTATGGGACTGGAAGTAAACAGGGAAGCCAAAAGTGTGGCTCCCAAGCTTGGGGCATAACACAACAACAAAACAGGAAATAGAGGCAAGTATAAGCGAAGCTATTACCCAATTTTAGGGGCGAAGCCCCTTAGGTCGTGGGTCGTATGTCCCGTGTCGTCGTAGTCGAAGTAGCCAGTTGCACTGCGCTGCATGTCAATAAAAGCGGTGTCACAGCATATACGCGGAATGAATCATGATGAGTGGGGCAAAGCATCCGTCAGTCCGTCCGTGCGTCCGTCAGTCAGTCCGTCCATCTATGCATTCGTCCGTGCTTCCGACCATCTGTGCGTCCATCCGTCCGTCTGTCCGTTCGTTTCACCCTATTGGTCATCATTCACCTCGTGGACATGCTGTGATTATTTCAATTCTCTTCTTGAGCAGAGTTTTTTTCAAAAGCGACCCGCCTCGATTTTTCGCTGTGAGTGGCTATAAACGCATGTGTTGGCTGCTCTGTATATATATTTTTAAAGAAACCCGTGTCATAGCCTACTACCCGTTTTTCAACAGTTGTTCATATCCGCCTGTTTGGCTGAGGCAAGTTTGAGCCTCCGTGTCATCCTGCTAAGGATGACAGACAGTCCAACTGGTCAATGGTCACAGACAGTCCACTTAATGTGATGCGGGTGATTTTCACGCGCGCAAAAACAGACCCACATGTCATTACGGCACGACGCACGAAACCGTAATGGGTCAGCGTTCACATAGAACAGAAATCAATGGAAGACGTGGAAAACGAAGCTTGTTATAACAAAGCGGGAAAAAATGAAAACAGGTAGCGGGTTTTGAAGCTCGTTCGAGAGAAGCCATCAACAATAAAGGTATATCGAACCCATTAGTCGAATCAACGGCATTGTTTTTGTAAGTAAACGTCAGTAACAAGCTTTGAAATGATAATAAATGAAATACCGATGTTCATTGTTAGATTCGTTATTCCATCATAACAGCATATGATGAAATAGCGTTACTCCAAAGAGAAGATTGCAGCACGCCTTATGGGTAGAGATCACAAATGGAACGATCACATTTTTATTGAATCTAATATTTGCTCGCCTGGTTATCTAGCGATTCTAAAATATAAATGTAACATCTAATGGCGTATCATTAGCCATCCTTCCAATATCAAGAACACTAAGCTTAGAATCTGACACATACAGACAATAACTTTATTGTAAATATAGAAATTGCTGGTTTAATTTTTTCAGGGACAGAATTCTATTAGAAGGTTTGGGAATATTGTTTAAGACCGCAGGATATTTCTTTAAAATGTCTAATTAAACGTATATTTCTACAGTAGGAGAAACGCCTCCCGTCGACGTAGGTCATATTTTCGACGACAATTCGGATAAACAACGACGAGCCTGATGAAGATACGGAACCACCCCAAGTGCCTCGATCCTGAAGACGCCGGCTACGACTTGTACTCAATGAAATTTCTATGTGCAATGTACATTTTTAAATATATATTTCTTTTTTTGTGTGGATTCGCCTAGTTTTTTTTTTCGAGATGGTGTCGGGAGTAGAGAAAGGAAATAAATGTAGGAAAAGCTTTGTACATCCATATTACCCGAAAAAAGGCACCTTTAATGTATCCGCTAATGGGACTACACGTAGCTGAGGCCACTTCAGTGAAGTACTTGGGCGTTACCGTCACGAATACATTAAAATGGGACGATCAAATTAACCATACGTGCGCAAAAGCATACAGGCAGTTGGGTAATATTCGCAGAAAACTTGCTCTAGCACCTGCTAAAGTCAGACTAACAAGTTATAAAGCCCTTTTACGGCCAATCTTTGAATACGGCAGTACTGTCTGGAACGCACACCAAATTTATCTTCTTAACCAACTGGAAGGAATTTAAGATAAAACACTACCATTTGTGTATTCCCAGTATTCACGTGGTGTTAGCATATCCGCTCTACGCAATAGGGCACGCATTCAGACTTTGGCGATCCGGCGTCACATTGCTGCCTTAAAATTTCTCAATCTACTTCATCACGACGGAATCAATACAGACAAGCACGAGTACCTAAAACCACCACATCAGCGCTCAGCAAGAACAAACCAAGCAAGAGCAAAAAGTCTAGCGAACTATTCTATAAATGACTCATTGTGCAACGCTCTTTGAGCCATCAGGCTTAACGTAGTAGTCAAGGCAGCACAGGAGCACAACTGGCTGCGTAACAGAGGGCGCTGAATAGGAAAGCGTAACACACAATGTTCTTTTAATTAGATGAAATGTAGCAACCACAAAAAAAATTTGAAACAAAGATTGCAAACAAACACAGCGTGTGTCCCTTCACAGAGATTTTCTTCACAAACCGGCTCGAATAGTCTAATCACAGATATAGCAGCTCTATATAGGGATTCATACTTTACTGTGAAAAGACGGCATCTGGTAGTACTCTGAATTAGAATGGACAGCATATTATTTACTGTTACTTGCTACCAATCGAACAAGCCATTTATAGCAAGAATATCTCTTAGCCAAAGGTAGCTAGAGGATGCTGAAATAATAGAGGCCTAAAAGTACTTGGTAAATGGGGAACAATAGAAGACATTGTACAATCGCAAATGCGCAGATGAGCACAATAAAAAATTATGTGATCAATATTTGTGAACACCGGGATGTCGCACTAATAAGGGCATTAAAGAAAACTTTGCCCCTTACTAGACCAATACAAGTCAACGGAATTTCCTTGTCAAAGCCGGACGCACGCAAGCCTGCACCAATGGGTAGGTACACCGGCTGTCAACAACCGGTCACTTCGTTCGAGTACATTGCCGGGTGCATGAACAGGACTTTACCCCAGTATTCTAAAACACCGCTTCAATCAAAGCTCCACCATCACTCGCGAAAGCCGTGGGGAGCGCCATCTATAGGTAGGGCAAGTCACTGCATATCAGTGATATTTTGCTGCTATTCTTGAGTAGCGCGACATCATTTTCAGCAGAGCAGCGGCGCAGCGCTCAACTCTGTCAAGTGAAGGGTGAAAGTCGAGTCGACAAGCGTTTGTGAACACGGGGGTTAGTCACCGAGACGACCGGTGGCCGTGCTTCAGTTACCTGGTCGGCACTTCTCCGGTCTTGTAGTGTCATCTGACTACATAGTGATAAACAGGTTTACAAATATGTATTCACAGCATTTATTTTTATTACACTAACCTAATGGTGAACATGTATAGCTTGGAAAAGCCAACCGGGCGGGGCAATTGTCTGCTAAATTCTCAAGGCTAGATACGCTGGACACCTACAACATGCTATACGCTAACCGAAAAAAAATGCCTCAAAGACATTCAAAAGGCACTAAAAAGCACGTACTTACGATCCCCCGATTGACAATCAACATTCTAAAACTTTCCCGAGAAAAACCACTCAAAAAGTGCATAGGCACCCACGGTGCTTTTTGTCCTCGGGCACGTGTATTTGTTTTCTACAAAAAGCATGCAGAATAACACTACCGTAACAGACTGAATAACAATGGCAAGTATTAGGTACTGTACATGTCGAAACAGATTCTCATAATACTGCAAGTTTTTTTTTTTGTCGTAATTATGGCCGACCCGCACATACCCCTCCAGTCGCATTGTGCTTTTTTTTTGGCACATTGATGCTCTTGCATGTTTACTGGCACGGCGAAGCAATAACAAAACGTGTAAAGCCGTCTGCCGAGTTGAAAAGACAACACCAGCAGAAAGACTAACAGGTAGCTGGGTGTAGCTTGTGCACCATAACTAGGTGACCAAGTGTTAGGAACGGACCATATACGCACGCTGCGGACGCTTTCTGACCAGGATACCGGAAGAAAACAAATTCCAAAGAAGTGAAGTCTATTAACCACACACGACGATGCTTCAGCTGAATCTCTTCATTGGACAAACGAGAACCTGCCGAGCGCGTCCGCACAATAGCCTCAAGACCGAAGCCAAGGAGCACCGAGTTCAGTTGTGATTGGGTGAAATGGAAGAGCGTAAGATGCGCCACTAACGTGAGCAAACACATGCACGCATGAAGGGAGTATCCCGGTAACACAGATTGACAGATGAATTAAGCCCAGTTGCTCCGCTTTTTATGCAGAATGAAGCAAAAGAACATCAATGTGCCATTACAATTCACAATGTGAATGGATGTAAATCATGGCTAAGAAAAACGTGCGTATGGGTTGACCATTTCTATTGCAGTCGAATCTTATGGTGAAATACAATCATTGCGAAGCGTTGCAACAAAACGTTGCACTTGTGTAATTTAATCAACAGTATGGGTCTAACACATTTGACAGCCGCTGAAAACTAGATTCTCTACTTATGGCGGCCGAACAGCACAGCACTTAGAGGTGTGATATTATCTAAGCCTTGACATTATCCCTGAAACAGCACTGCATGATAACACTGACGTATACACCCACGTGAGAATGTTTAACAACATTTCATGGGCAGATGGTGGATCCCGAGTTTGGTGGCATGTCTCGCGGAGGCAAGGCGAGATCCAGCCCGTCAACCATTCTTCGTCCGCCGTTGGCGACAGGGCAGTGATGGGCAGCTGCGTGGAAGGGAGTCCCGTAACGAAGTGAAGACAGAAAGGCAGGCCACGCAGATGGGCTTTGATGCACGACGCATTCTCCAGAAGGCAAGTTAGAGGCAGGAACCCAAAGCTGACTCGTTGTGCACGAAGAGATGGCACGGCCACAGTCTCCAACAGAGCATCCACCGGATGAAAAACTGCAAGCACACCAAGAATTCATGTTTACGTGTCGTGCAGATGCGAAAAGTACGCACATCAATGAAAGATCACGGGGACCGCCATATTTGAGAGAATTCCGAATTTATGCTTCGCCTAGGAATTGACGAACGAATGAGATCTTGTTCCATCCGGTACGGCATCGGACGTTATAATCGGAAGTTGTGGGTTTAAATACCACGCACAGAAAGGGATATTCTTCGTCCACCTTGATTCGATTCAATTGACGTCTTAATTGCTACACCCGACAATTGAAGACAATGTCGCCTATGCTTTCCTTGGGCTCATTGTCAGATTTCTTTGGTTGCGTCTAACAATAAAATGAGCCACAATGAAAACAACTCTACCAGGGCGAGGTTTCCACTTCGGATGAACAAAAAGAATTAACTTTCCACCTTGCCTACAAGTGGCCCATACCTTATGTAAGCGCTAAAGCTACGTTCGTATAAGACGAGCGAAGGACACGGGACAAACGCTACTTTCAAATGAAGTTTTATTGGAAGAGAACACCAAATATATTGGTGTAGCCTGCTCAAGAGAAAAAGCATGAAAACAAGAACAAACGAACAATCGAAAAAAATTAATGCTATCACTATAGAGTGTTCGTTCGCACCAACACGTGTCCAGAATGTATGCGCCGACATGGGTCTAGATGAAGACTTCGTTAGTCGTGACGCCGATATTGTCTGCAGAAATCCCAAGGCGCGCATTATGTGACTACCACATTCGCTCGCTTAAAAATTCAGTTCATTGCTTGTCAAGACAATTGAAGGAGCACTAACCGCAATTAAAACAACCCTCTGCATCTAGGTGGCCTCGACAATTAGTCTCGAGTCCATGTCCGAGTCCCGATATAACAAACACCATGGCGTTATGGAAAAAAGTTCGCACCCACTTTATTGAAAATAAAGCGCGAGATGCCCGTCAGTTCTTTTGCGCACCTTATTGCGATGCTCACTAAGTCGAACGTTGATGCAACAATCAGTCTCAATCAATTCAATCAATCAATCAATCAATTTATTCAGCTTCTTTGGATACAATGTAACATCTTTAGTAGTAAGTAATACATTCGGAGGTCCCATAGTTTCAGGAACTGACGGGGGGACCTCCTAATACTAGAACATGTGTAAGTTGAATAACGTGGGCAGCATGAAAAAAAGCGTGCTCTGATAGCAAAAAAAAAAATACATGTATAAAATTTACAGGAAAGCTAAAGGAGCTACATAAGAAGAGTAAAAGCAAGAAATGAACAAAAAAAAAAAAAAGACAAAAAAACATCAAAAAAAGACATCTGCAAAAAGACAAAAAAAGACATCTGCCGTATACATAGCCATAAAGTGTGTATGATGCCATGAATTCGACAATGCATTGCACGATGCCATGAATACGGCTACTGCAGCTAATGTTGGCTGGGGCACCTGCTCAGAACCAAATCTCGCTTATGTGGCACAAACCGTGGACTGGAAACTGATGTCTGTGCACTGCTTAAACCTCGAATTCAGCATTAGAATTTTTGGGCATTATTCTCGTAAACGTAGTGAAAAGTGGGGCATTAGGTAAGAATAGGAATGCACACAGCTAAGAGACTCAAGGAGAGAAGACAAGCGCTGACTCTACTATTTATTAGTGTGTTCTTATAACCGAAGTTTTTGTGCATGAAGAGGGATGCAGATACAAAGTGAGCCACTGAATTAATTAACCGGCGGATTCACTTTCTTGGAAGTTATTTGATCGTTTTGCACTTTCTGTTGCATTCTGTTGATATTTTTTGTTATTTTCTAGCCCTGTGAATTATTTATTTTATTTTTCTTTATTTATTTACCTACCTTAAGGACCCGGGAGGGCATTAAATAAAGGGGGGGATCAGGAATATTTTCAACAAGTGTACAATACATTAAATGTTCAGAGGCATCTTATAAAACTACACACAACAGCAGTGATAAGAAAAAAAAATTATATATATAAACTCTGCAGAAGAAAAGGTACGTTAATAAATATACAATAGGCTCTAGGTTACCAAGTGTAGGCGCAAATAACACACACAACAATATTCAGGTAATTCACATCAGGAACACCA
Source organism: Rhipicephalus microplus (assembly GCF_013339725.1). NCBI lineage: Eukaryota > Metazoa > Arthropoda > Arachnida > Ixodida > Ixodidae > Rhipicephalus > Rhipicephalus microplus. Next base: position 9,996 of record NW_023611588.1, read on the forward strand.
CCGCATAACTACATTAATCGATTGGAAGTTCTAAGAACACTTTTAACGCTTTCAGAAAGGATGAATATTCTGTTAGAGTGGCTATATCAGGTGGCAAGGAATTCCAGTTAGTTATCGACAGGGCTAAGGATGAGTTTTAGTATTTTTTTTTTGTTGTCGGGAAGATGGGGTTAACTTTGTTAGGGTGATCAACACGGGCACAAATGTGTGATGGCGAGAGGATATGCTTGCGCGCAAACTGGGAGCTGCTGTGGAAGAGTGAGTAGAAATTAGACAGCCTTGCAATTTTACGGCGCGTGGCAAGGGAGGGTAGATTTAGAAATTCAGTAAGAAACATGCTTTCATACCATGAGTATGACGACGTTATGAAGCGCGCAGCTTTGTTTTGAATCGATTCAACCAGGTAAGTTAAATTTTCAGTGTGAGGATGCCATATGATTGAAGCATACTCCAGCGATGGTCTTATCAGGAAAATGTATGAATGGAGTCTGGTTTCCTTGTTGGCAAAATATAATCGCCTTTTGAGGATGTCAAGTTTTTTTTATTGCTTTAGTAGTGATATGATCAATGTGAGTGGTCCAGTTTAGATTGGCTGTGAAAAATACCCCAAGATATTTAAAGGATTGTACTGATTCGATTCGAATGTCATTTATGGTGTATGTGTTATGCAAAGTGATTAGAGCAGAACTCAATTCCAAGTGCTTAGTTTTCCCTACATTAATTTCCATCTGCCACGTGTCGCACTTAGCTAGCCTATCGAGATCAGATTGTAAAATGGTATAATCGGTTGGGCAAGTTATTTCTTTGTAAATTACGCAGTCGTTGCAAATAGCCGAATTTGCGATCTTATGTTACGTGCTATGTCATTAATGTATAATAAGAAGAAAAGAGGACCTAGAACCGAGTTGTGGAACACCGGATAAAACGCTAGTAGGGTTAGAGATGTAGCTCTTTAGTTTCACAGATTTGAAGCGGTTAGTAAGAAATTCCAGTGTCCATTGTTTTGCATTGTTTTCAAGCTTCAGATTGCGAATTTTTAGTTCTAAACGTTTGTAGGAAACCCTATCAAATGCCTTTGAGAAATCAATAAAGATGGGCATTGACACGACGGGAAGAGTTAAGCGCAGAATGAAGGTCAGTAATTAGTTCGAAAAGTTGCGATTAACAATGAGAAGTTTTGACGAAAACCATGTTGTTTGTAGATCATGCGTGCTCTCAGCCTAGATATACGCATACGCATCTGCACATTTAACCAATAAACTGAATTGAGCATTTGCTTGTTTGATTTCTACCCTTGCAGCTCTAGTATTATCAACCTAAGCTTATTTACGCAGCAGGCTGTTGAACAAACGTCCATTAGGTGAACGTATAGTGGGCTCCAGAAGGCAGAAGAAAGACTTGGGGAGTGGTCTACCGGGTACGTCTTGTTTCGGGGGGGGGGGGGGGGGGGGGGGCAAAGGCTTATCTAAATACGCGAACCACTGAGATTGCCCGTGGCATGTACCACAAATGCAAGCAAAATCCAGCAACTTGTCAATCATGGCAACATGTGACGGACCTACTTTACAGATACACAACATATACGCCACGTCAAGGTGGGTAGACTTCCCACAACGCTTTGTGGGACAGTGTCCACATTTGGAGAATACCTTTCCGTGCGCTATCACCAGGTATACCACAAAGTTTGAGGGATCAGACGTTAAGCGGGTGGTTACACGTAAGATCAATCAATGCCTGGCTGGTCGACCTCATAAATGTCTCACAATTTTATATATTGTTGCCTCATCAGTGGACAGAAGAGATCTGCAATTGGTTTTGCTGTAAAAGATTGTTTAGGAACACAGTAAATCAATAATGACGAAGAGGTGGAGTGCCACGCGTATACCTTCTCTGATGCTTTTTTTTTACTTTGTCGATGAACAGCATAAAATATATTAATGCTAAGCACGTCCGAATTCTTTAGTTAAATTAGACGTACTGGCGCTTACGTTCAATTATATTTCAAATCTATGCAGAGTGTAGATCTTTCTTTAATTCTAAAATTTGACCTGAAAACGTTTTTTTTTTTGCTTATTTTGCAGACCTTAATTTCACAAAGGGCCTGTGACAGAGCGGTTAAAGTTCCGCATGATTTTCTCGGCATGCCAAAGCTTACATTAACACTTTTCAATGAAAATTTATAATCGCGGTAACTTTAAGAAAAGAGCATGAAATGAAAACCTCTGACGACGTGAAGAAAAAACCCAATTTTTGATATTTGTTATACTTTCCCTACTTATTCTCCTGAACATCACTTTTCACAATCAATAAAAATATGTTGTATTATATGGTTTCACTTGCAGTTACGACCCGTCTAAAATGCCGTTGCGCAAGAATAGACAACGGTAGATCGGACTTCCTTCCCGATAAGTATAGAGTGCAGGCACATACTTCAGTTTCTTGAAAGGCAAGCAGCAATGAAATAGCTGTCGACTGCGCTGAGGCCGCCCATGTCGGAATTGTTTGGCAACAGGAGCGGCTATGAGTGCGGGATTACCGAGCAAGTAAGCATGCACAGTCCATGTTGCGGTGTGAAGAGGGCCCGTCGAATAAGGCATTTGTGGAAGACTGAGCACAGCGTGTGGGTCTGAAGATTGTACGAAATTTGTGAACGCGTACGGCTTTTCAATTTGGCATCATATTGTATTGAGCAATTATTTATTGACCGCTGAAGTAGCTTGCAGCAATGATGGCTGTTTTATTGGTCCTCCACTGATCGCTGGCACTGCGCCTTCTTGTCAGCGGTTCCCAGTTTGGCAGTTCATAGTCCAAGCGTCACCGCCTCTTTGCAAGGCTGCATCAACAGTTCTCCGAATTACCGAGTAGAAATGATATAGAATCTAAAATTTCATTTTCTTAAACTATGGGAAGATGACACGCATGTTGGATTTTAGTCTATTTGATGAACTGAGTTCTTAATGTGCACCTAAATTTGCCACTGCAAAGGTATCTAGCTTGCTCCAAGCTAAATGCAGCCGTGGTGGTCTTCAAATGTCGTAGCTAAAAAGCCACTGGGAGCAACTGCCATGAAAAGCCAGCTGATTTTAGTACACACGCACACCCGCGCAAATCAAATGAAAGATTGTATGAAGTTTTAAAACCTGTTTCCCGTAGTCTGGGAGGGGACATGGCATGGTCACACATTTCGTGATTTTCAGCAAAAGATAGAAGTATGATATATCATGCAACATAAAACGGGGGTAGAATCCTTGAGGACCTAAATGAAGTCTTTCATCCATTCATCCATAAGCCCTGAAGTTGCCGGCTAGAAACCTGTACGACCGCCAGAAACCACTGATTCACCATTGCGTGTGCGAATACATGTGCCGCACGGAGCAGAACGGTTGTTTTCTAGAACATTTTCACATTTCCGATGGAGGCGGAATTGTTGTAGGCCCGTGTACTCAGATTTAGGTGCACGTTAAAGAACCACAGGTGGTCAAAATTTCCGGAGCCCTCCACTACGGCGTCTCTCATAATCAAATGGCGGTTTTGGGACGTTAAACCCCACAAATCAATTAGAAAATTTTCAGCAGCTGCGAATTGTTTACTTTCAATGCCAAGCTGAAATCTCGATCGCATGCGCAGCTGGTCACGGAACAAAACTGTTCTCCGGAACTGATCAGAATGCAGACGCTCGCAAAGCAAGCAGATTGTTACGTCACTTTTCGCCAGCTTGTTTGTGAACATACAAGCATTAACTGACATAGTATGGATTATGACCCGAAATTCGGTGCCATGGCCCCTTTAAGATTGTGGTGCCAACTGAATAAAAACGAGAGATGATTGCAAAGGAGCTAGCGCCCTGCTTTGTCTTTTTCTGCTTTCTGTTCGCGCCCCCAAAACTTGTTAAAGTCATGAACCAGCCTGGTCAACATCACATGCTACTCAAGCGTATTATTGTGATGGTATAATCTCACCGTATATATTGCTTGAAAAACGAGGCTCACGCGAGGCAGCATTGAGAGGACATCAAAAAGGGGGCCTTGTTCAGCACCAGAAGGAAAATTCTATGAAGGTGGGCAGACGCAAGGTCATTTGTCTCAAACGAAGACTGTAGAAGGTTCCGCAAGTTGAGGACCTGTAATGACATGCAAGTTGTTTGGCAGTTTTGAATTCACGCAATGTACTGTAGTGGACCCTACGACAGGGAACAGACGAGCGTGATGACCTCGAACCCTGACTAGACGTTAACATATAGAAGTAAGAAATAGTAGAAAGTTCTTTTTAGCGAATACCTGCTCCCACCTGGCGTCCACCTTTACGATGCGTGAAAGGTGGCAAGAGATCAATATTGCACTGCTCTTGCACCACTCATGCGCAGGAAAGTTCTGGTGCTTAAAATATTTTGCTACATCACAATTTCTTTTGTGTTACACACGCACGCACAAGTAGGCATGCATGCATGCTAAAGGAAAAGGGGCATATGGAAAACAAAAATATTTAGCTTTGCACATCCCTGCCTCCCACTCGCGAGTGGCCCGAGATATGCTATCAGGTGGATGTTGTCTTTCATCAAAGATTGCGAGGTGAGAGTGGCGACACTTAGCACAACCGCAGCATTACTCCCTTTCCGACAGCAGCCACCGCGAATCACGTTGCATCGTGTTTGAGAATTTCCATGCACGTACCCGCATGTTCCCACTTTTTTGGCGAATTACATTGGGAGAGCAGGAGCACTCAAAAGCACGCTTAAAGTGCTCTCTTCAGAGCCGGCATGTTTCAGTGGTCGAACAGGTGCAGGAGCACTGTCATCCATTGGTAGAGCGTGAGTGGTTTTGCTGCGCCGAGAGCATCCAGGACGCAGGGCTCTCGCCTGAAAAGCGGAGTAGGCGCAGTTTGACGAGTCACGTGCTCCTTAAACATCACAGCCTCCAAATTTTTCTACAGCCGGCGAGCGCGGCGGCAGTGGTAGCAACCATGTGTAGTTTGACACCAGGTCCGTTCGATTCGCCTGCACCACGTGAACCAGTTCACGGGGTGCTGCACTTTGCCATTCGTTTCAGTGGTGCAGCATTGACGACCTATGAATCCTGTCATTCGTTTCAAAAGGTGCAAAAGAGGTGCAGCACTGGTTCACGATTTTCATGCACCTCCTACGCTGATGGTGCCGGTTTGGTGCAGCCGTGCAAGCAACTGAGTAGACGACGCAGCACTTAGGCGTATGCGCCGTATCTGCCTCTACAAACGCTGTGTGTTTTGCCAAGATGTATGCGCCTCATAAATTGTCCGCATGTGCGGTTCGCCATTGTTCAGTGTTATCTGAACGGTGTAAATTAAGCCAACAGAAATAAGGTCTGCACCTTGTTGGCTTATCGTCATTTGTTTCGGGGGTCCCGCTGTACCTGCACCGCTGAACGCACGCAGCACAATTTCTGAACTTCGCGTGCACAGCCATGAACCAGTTACAATTGGTGCAGGTGAATCGAACGAACCTACCGCTGTTTTGTACGGATTTCTACGATGAGAGCTGGACGTTTGCCGAATGAGTCATTGCACAAGCATACTAGGTATTATGATAATGAAGAATATGTGGCTAACCGATTTCACGCGAATTTGCTGCTGCCCAACAAAGAATATGACGGGGCTTGGAATGTTTCAGTCACATGGTCGCCCTACTCGTCACCTTCTCACCCGCCCTCCGAGAGCGCGGCGCATTCCAGTGGCCCTGCTCTCAGTGCTCTGCCGCCCCCTTCCCCACTCTTCAGTGCCCTGCCTTTCTACTCCTGTTCTCTCAATGGATTTCGCCATTAGTGCTCCCTTTAGCCAGTGGGGGGGGGGGGGGGGGGGGCTGATCCACCCTGTTCCGCGTCCAAAAGAATTCGTCAGACTCATCAGCTCGCAACAGTTTCGACAGAGCAGTGGTGACGATAGATCCTTTTTAAGGAAAATTATTTTCCCGAAGCAGCAAATGCTTTGACCGGTCTTCAAAAAGTTTGCTCATTCTCATCCATAATCAACAAGTCACAGCAGAATAAAATCATGAAAAAGTGATGTAACAATATAGGGCCCCTGTTGCCTGCTCTGCAATACTACAGCATAAGACGCGAAGGCGTCGCATAGGCGACCCGCATCGCAAAGAGCCCATAAGGAAAATCATCACAGAGGAAATGTTGGAAAATTTTCACTATGTTGTAACATTGCCTCGTAACATTTTCCTTCTCACGTAAGAACATGATTGAGTGATTACTGTTGTGATGAAAAACTTCACCTTGTTGGTTTCCCCAGCATGCAGCAAGCGCCACCACTATAAAAAGGGGGGGGGGTCGTGCTCCCCCCCCCCTCCGGCTGATACGCCTATGTTTTGCACCAATACACGTTTAAAGCATACACTTGCCAGATCTTGCTAAGTAGCAAATGAAGGCCAGAACTCTTGCATGAACGAGATATTGACCCGTGTGCCCAGATGCACATGAACTTCCCCCGCAGCCCTTGAACGCCAGCACCAGCCATCAGCCCACGCAGGAACATGACACTCACCTTGCGTGGAGCATACCAGTACGACCAGCAGAATCTGAAAGGCAAGTCAGGAGGGACTTAAAATAAAAGGGCAAAAAACGTGGTCTATGCACACCGCGTACCGATCCCAATGCAAGGCACAGAGTGGTCCTGAGAGGTAAAGAAAACACGTTTGCTTTGATTAAGGCATGTACAACTCACCGGGCCTGTTGATACAAGTATATGGAGTCCATGCGGCTACAATTAAGCAGTTAGACAACTCCGAACACCATTTTAAATTCACGAAAATTCGGGTTCGTGAAGCTCGAAGCTATAGGAGCCACCTCCCCAGACTAGTCCCTTTTCGGTTTCGTCGAGAAGACCTGCTGGAGAAGAAGAACTGTGCCCTGCACAATGAACTTCAATATTCGATGTTGCCACAAAACTAGCCATAGTAAAGAGCACGTGTACCCCATCCCCGCCACTCCACACTCACCATTTTGCAGCTTTTAACAATTACGGCTTTGTTGATGGTCTGGAAAGAATAGCCTGGGTAGCAGCTTGGTCCTTGTCCATTGTTTCCCCTCACTTGGCCTTTCTTCTCTGCAGCGGCCCGAAGAATTTGTAGAACTGCAATGACACCTAAATGGTTGCTTCGATAAAGTTACGGAGTCTTGCATGCAATAGCCACAGTAGAATTACAAAGCACAACGTATATGGCAGGGAAGATTGCTTCCAGTGGGCTAATTGAAAAAGAAAACAATTTATGGTTTAGCGAGGCCACTATTTTATATCTAGGGTTTACAGTGTCACGGCGGCATAATGTTGACTCTAACACTGGTACAAGTGCTAAAGTTACCTTTAGTAGCCATGTCTGCTTTTTACTTAATCAACAAATTACTCATATAGCAGTGGTTGTACTAAACAAAATTCACATTTCGAACCAAGAGTAGTGTTCACTGGTGTTTCTTCAGTACACCTACATGAAAATGCGGCTGGCATGGCCAGGGATTCAACCAGTGTCTTCAAGTTTAGAAGCGCGATGATGCAACACTTTAGCCTCAAACCTGCCATGTTGAGTACCAGCCATCAAGATGCATTGCGTACATGCATTGCATCAAGTATACGTCTTGCACTTACAAGATGCGCCGTATGGCAGACAAAGTGCTGGACCCCAGAAGAATGCCGAAACACCCTCCGCCTGGAGTGAAGGCTGAAAAGACACACGGATAGCCCGTTGCTCTCGACAGCTCGCGAGAGAAGAAAAGTCATTTTTTACTTACGTGATTCGTTGTAGGGTTCCGTGGGCAGATGTCATGCGTAATAGTGCATGTTACCTGCACCTCTGCACATGAGTGTTGCACAAGATGCAGTGTTCATCCCCTCATTCAATCTAGCAGATGAGATGAAAACCGAATCATATGAACTTAAACGAATGGGGTGCTCGTTGAGGGACTACAACACATGCAAAAAGCTTAATGAAAATGATGCCGTAGCGATAGAACGACAACACTTCAAAAGATTACAGGAAATGCGCACATGTCATTTTTCTAGTGCTACAGTGTCTATAACACAGAACGAGCCAGCCCAAAAATCTATTCATCAAAGCACGATAGGAACTCACTTTGAACAGTGCTCCAGAGATCTCGATCAGGTCAGATGACGACCAATGTGGCAACCATGTGCGCCTAAGAAAATGAATGGGTAAGTGTTGGCATTGCAATGGCACACAGACAAGAAAGACATGAACTAAATATTTACAGTAAGCAATGGCGATATTAACAATAACTCACTTTTTTGCATCAGTTAAAGGATTGATGGGAGGTGAAAGACTAAAAAAAAGCGAGAAACACTCGATTATGGTCTTGAACCTTGTACAAGTTGGCAGGCATATACCATACACCTAGTGTTGAAAAAAGGGAGAAGACAGCTAGATTTTTTTGGAAGATTAATGGGGTGTTACGTCCCACAACAGTGACAGATAATATGCCTTAGTGGGGGTTTTTCGAAATTTCAACCACCTGGTGTTTAACGCGTTTTGGAAGATTTAATTAAACCACTAGATCTTAAATACCAAACAGATTTAGCATTAACGAATTAACGCGGACACAGGTAGAAACATGACAAGTAAGTACACAAGTTGGCAAGAGAGTGAAATAGCGAAACCAACCTGAATCGTTAACCAGGGCACGGCCATGGCGTGTCAACTGAAGTAGACGCCGATGAAATGCTACAGAATGACAAAAAAACAAGCGAAAAGCACTTTTCACCCCCAGAAAAAAAAAACTGGAATGATAGAAGGAACAGCCACTACGAAAGAAACCCCTAAGCTAGCTACCCGACTGTGTCGGCTTCGCAAATACCTCCGTCGTGGAGGAAGACTCCGACTCTCGCCAACTTCGTTAGCGGACTCACCGTTCGATGCTGAAGATGAATCTAGCAGTAACGACGATCCTGGAGGTCGTTCCCGGTGAGTCGCCGGCGATTACTCTTCGACAATGGGCTCCTCGCCTGCAAAAGCAAGTACAGGTGGCAGCAAGTTTCTTAGAGCTGCAATGACTATAAATGCAGTAGTTTTATACATGAGTACGTTCCAAGAAGGAAAAACGTGATATGCTCAAAAAGGCATGTAGAAATGACAGCATAACTGGCTGCCCTATCAATATTTGTGATAAAGTTAGAAAACGTTTAACTAATGCATATGTCGAAACAAGCAGTATCTAAATACTCTATGGATTAATCTCGAAAAAGTGGGCGTACAATCAAACACCAAGCTCTGAGAAGAGAAGAGAACACAAATACGAGTCATGTTGCCTTTCTCTAGCTCCACGATTAGAGGCTAACCATTTTTCAAAATGAATAACCATCCATTGTTTATATCAAGAGGCGCCTCAGCATTTCCCACGTCATTGCGGAAGTAAACAGCACTTGAACAAGTTATTTACACTAAATGACGAGCCGCAATCAGTTGTTTAAACTGCATAGCAGGAAAGCCAGCTTTACAACTTTGAAAAGAGTCTTGCCATACAGAGGTAACTGCCAACGAGGTGGGTAACAAAAAGTACTTTAGGCTACAGTTATTAACATTACCCTATCGAAAAAACTGCCATAGTGGATACTGGAAAACACGGTGGGCGTAGTGGAAATAATACTGGGTATGGTGGAAATTATTGGATATGGTGTTACGTAGTGGAAATTATGATGGATATGCCAGGACATACGGGGTGGTATGGTGTACAAAAGATGGGTAAAGTGGAAACGTTTGTGGAAAGTAGAGGCGAGATAGTAGGCAATCATGGGACGCTCTGTTCATCATTTTGACAATGCTGGGAAGCACTAAGCAAATGATGGGTGCTGCTTGTTATGGCGGGCCACACGGTGTACTAAGCTGAGAAGCTCTTCCCACCATTGCGATATGCTGGGAAGCAGTAAGCCGATGATGGGTGGGCCTATAATGGCGGGCAATTTATATAGTGTACCAAGCTGGGATCTGTACCCTACACATTCTACCACCATGATGTCCACCAAAGGTTAGGCCTACCAACCGAGCCCGTAAAATTGTGTTATCCGTGCTTCTGGGTTTCCGAACACACGATTTCAACGATTAAGAATGACAATACAGCACATCCACAGTATCAATTAACCTAAATGAAGCATTTTCATTGTGTGCGGTGTCCACGCAAGAAGCAACAAACATCGATGCGACGCGATTCTAGCACTCCCAGAGAACGTACGTCTCCCCTCACCGACAGCCACCGGCCGCACTCGCCGGCACTTCTCTAGCTTTTATGTGAGAACACCTTGGCGATTTGTATGCTTCGGGAACCAATATGATAGCGTAATGTTTCCGGCACACTGCATTCGTTTTGGCCAAGCCGTTATGTAGTTGTTGCTATAGCGAAAGAGCTACAGCAGTGCGCTGGCACGGCTGCCTTCTACGTTGCGCGACAAGCATCCCACTACTCAATCAATTGGGTGGGCGTATCTATGGAATGAGCCTAGAGGTGTCATAAAGCGTGAGCAGATGTCACCCTTTGTAACGAGTGCGAAACGGATAATAAACTTGGTAGACCCGCCGGTAAACTGCAGCTCCTCCCCAGTCCATTTGGTTTTTTTTTTTGTGGTAGTGAATTGTAAAAAAAAAAAACATCGCTGGTGGCATTATCGCAATGGCAATCGTTACAGGCAGCAGTTGCTTGTGTTTAGTAAATCTGCAAATTTTAGTAGCAGGTGCCAATCTCGTCTATGTCGAGTACAAAACAATCGGCTGCTGACCCGCAGGTCGCGGGTTCAAATCCCGGCTGCGGCGGCTGCATTTCTGATGGAGGCGGAAATGTTGTAGGCCCGTGTGCTCAGATTTGGGCGCACGTTAAAGAACCCCAGGTGGTCGAAATTTCCGGAGCCCTCCACTACGGCGTCTCTCATAATCATATGGTGGTTTTGGGACGTTAAACCCCACATATCAATCGAGTACAAAACGAACAGAACTGAAGTTGAACCGTCAGTTTGTATGACAGCTAGCTATTTAACGCATGACATACGTCAAGTTGGTATGGCGCAGTGGTTAGTGTCTCTGAAGGGGAACCCACAGGTTGCACGTTCGATCCTCCGTGGTAACTATTTTTTTTTATGGAACGGGTGTTTTTTACATCGTTTTTCATACAATTATTTTTTTTATTTTTTGTGACAGCTCGTCACGGTGATTATGACGCCATTTCGCGCTCAAGCGTTGCCGGCACTGCAGCACCCACCATATCCCACCATGCACCATGGTGGACGTTTCCTAGCAGTCACCCACTACATTAATCCACTATAATGGTGGGTGGTGGTTTACACAATGCCCACCATTCGTTTTTCCCCCAATAAGGTAGTGAAACAATTGCAATATTTTGTTGGTGTGGTGACCAATACCAGTGAACTAAGTACATGAAGATATGTATATGCCCATTTGGTTTGAACGTCGCTGTATCCATTGCCGTATCAACTAGGTTAAACCAAGACGGCAAGTTGGGATTCATCTCATTTGCTTAGAGTGCAGCATTACACAAGGACGACAGGAGAGCAACAAACAGCACTGAAAACACTTTATGTCATTGTCGAGTGTTGCGCTGCAACAAAGTTAAAGATCATATTGCCACGTTCCATTTCCCAAGTTTTTGTTATCGTCCCAAAACACCACACGATTCTCAGTGCAAACCGCGCCTGCAGTTTTCGAGAAGGTTCCGGACTGTAGTAGATCATTTCGATAAGATCACGCCCACTGTGCGAATGGTACAGATTGTTCTGGAACCTACGCCACCACCAGCGATAACGCTAGAACATTCGACGGCAAGAGTATAAATGCCGACGCGCTTCGCCGCTTGTCAGTTGTTGCTCGAAGGCCGACGCTCCGTTCGCCGCTATCAGTCCGAGACTGCTATCTGTGCAAGACTGCTGCTGTAATTGGGCTTTCCGTTTACCGGGCACAGGTACGCCCAAATAAACAGTTAAATACCAACACGAAGTCTCCTGTCTACGGCCACGTCACGACACCGTGACATCTGGTGGAGGTGCTGTTTCTTCCATGTACCGGACGCCTCCATCAAGCCGTGAACCCAGCCCACGTCGCGGAGAAGACACCGACGCCAACCAAGAGCAGCGAACAAGCCGCCGACAGCAAGGTCTCCCACCGGAGTACGGTCTTCTACAAGACAAGGCGCGGAAGACCAAGGCCATGACCTCGACGGCAGCGACAATGACAACCGGAGCGTCCCAGCCCGCGATCGTCATTCATCAACCCAGGGAACCACCAATGTTCCACGGGTCATCGTTTGAAGACCCGGAAACCTGGCTAGAAACATACGACCATGTGGCCGCCCTCAACCACTGGGACAACGAAGAAGAGCTCCGCTGTGTGTACTTCTACCTGGAAGACACCGCAAGGACCTGGCTAGAGAATCGGGAGTCCACGCTCCGAACGTGGGATGTCTCCTGCGGCGCATTTCTGCAAACGTTCGCGAGCGTCACTCGCAAAGAGAGGGCCGCTGCTCTACTTGAGACCCGGGTTCAGCTACCAAATGAAAAGGTTGGAATTTTCACAGAGAAGATGACCCGCCTATTCCGTCACGCTGACCCAGACATGCCCGAGGAGAAGAAAGTTCGTTTCCTTGTGCGAGGGATCAATCAGGAGCTCTTCGCGAGACTAATGAGAAATCCACCGAACACCGTCCAAGAATTTGTATCCGAGGCGACCACCATCGAAAAAACCCTGGACATGCGCACCAGACAGTATAATCGTCGCCTGACTCCAGAATGCGCTGCTGCTCCAGCCAGTGACTCCGAAGACCTGCGTGAAACGATCCGAGCGATCGTGCGGGAAAAGCTGCGCAAACTGTTGCCTTCGGTGCAGCCTAAAGTGGATTCGATCGCCGACATTGTGCGAGAAGAAGTCCGGCAATCGCTCCGAATTCCCCAAATACCGCTGCCCGAGCCAGAAACTATGAGCTACAACGCTGCAGTGCGCCACAACGCTCCTCCCCGTCCACGCCAAAATGCCGCCCCGTTGCACTTCCGTCGCCAGACGCCACCGCCGCCACAACCCCCACCGACGTCCTACCGTTCCCCAGCGGGCCAGCGCAGTGCGCCGAGGAAAACGGACGTTTGGCGTGCACCTGACAACCGCCCGCTCTGCTACCACTGCGGCGAGGCCGGGCACACATAGCGCCGTTGCCATACCGACAGATGGGACTGCGTGGCTTCGCCGTCAATGCACTGCGTCCGCAGCCAGGAGATCGACCACGTGACATTGCCGAATGCCTGGCAGGAACTCAATGGACACCACGAAGTCCTTCCCGTTCGCCATCGCCCAGCCGCCGCATGTCACCGCACCCCCGGCAGTACTGTGGCCCAACGCGGGGCCGGTCTCCTAGCCCATATCCGGGAAACTAAGGGCAGCAACCGATGGAGGTGCGGCTGCTGTGCGACGAACTACCGAAGATCCTCCGACAATGACGCCGCCGCGACGGAGCTTTCTGAACAGAATGCCAACCAGGCAAAGCCCTGACGGCGAAAGCTCACTTACCGAAAGTGGCCGGACGACGCAGCATGGAAGCAGCGGAACAAGCCGACGCAGCCGTGACCCGACGCCATGCCCTAACTGTAATGCGAGACGGCGAACTAGCGACCTCGACGTTCTTATCGACGGCCACATTGTGACTGCTCTCGTCGATACTGGAGCCGACTATTCTGTCATCAGTGGGTTGTTCGCCGCGAAGTTAAAGAAAGTTAGGACAGCTTGGAAAGGCCCTGAAATCCGCACAGCCGGAGGTGATCTCGTAACGCCTGCAGGAATCTGCACAGCGAGAGTCACCATTAACGGCCGTATTTATCCTACAGGCTTCGTAGTCCTACAGCGTTGCTCGAGAGATATCATCCTTGGCATGGACTTCTTATGCCTCCATGGTGCTGTCATCAACCTAAAAACAAAGTCGATAACGTTATCCACAGAAGAAGCACTACCGCCGCGCACGCCGTCAGAACACCATGCCTTGAATGTGCTGGAAAAACCGGTCACCATTCCGCCTCGCTCAAGTGTCATTATTTCAGTCGGCGCTCCTAAATCACCTGACTTGGAAGGCGTCGTTGAAGGCAGTCAGCATCTGTTGGTCACCCGAAATATTTGCGTCGCAAGAGGAATTGCAGAGCTGCGGGGAGGCGAAGCAACGGTTATGCTCACGAATTTCAGCAATGAGTACAAACATGTGAACAAAGGAACAACGGTCGCATACATCGAAGAAATTGTCGAAGCCACCAGTGCTTTCGCCCTCGCCGATTCTGCGGAACCTGCTCAGAGGAACCAAGCCCCTCCCATAGCTTTCGACGTCAATCCCAGACTTCCGAACGATAAGCAAGAACAGCTCAAGGCCCTGCTCCTGCAATACGAAGATTGCTTTTCGTCGTCATCGAAAATTCGACAGGCCCCAATCACGAAACATCGCATCATAACCGAAGAAAATGCCAGACCACTCCGTCAGAGTCCGTACAGGGTTTTAACGCGAGAACGTGAGGCCATGAAAAGACAAGTTGATGAAATGCTGCGGGATGACATTATCCAGTCGTCCAAGAGTCCATGGGCATCCCCCGTGGTGTTAGTGAAGAAAAAGGATGGGACCCTACGTTTCTGTGTCGATTATCGCCGCTTGAGCAAAATCACAAGAAAGGACGTGTATCCTCTCCCACGAATAGACGACGCACTTGATCGGCTCCATAACGCCAAGTACTTTTCGTCAATGGACCTTAAGACTGGCTATTGGCAAATCGAAGTCGACGAAAGAGGCCGAGAGAAGACGGCGTTTATAGCACCGGACGGCCTCTTCGAGTTTAAGGTGATGCCCTTCGGCCTTTGCTCAGCGCCTGCAACCTTTCAACGCGTTATGGATACAGTACTGGCAGGATTGAAGTGGCAGACTTGCCTTGTGTACTTGGACGACGTCGTCGTGTTTTCCTCGAGTTTCGACGAGCATCTTCGGTGCCTTGAAGCTGTACTTCAAGCCATCAAGACGTCCGGACTCACACTGAAGCCAGAAAAGTGCAGATTTGCGTATGAAAAGCTCTTGTTCCTGGGGCACGTTATTAGCAAGTCTGGAGTTCGTCCCGATCCACGGAAAACAGCCGCCATCGCCGACTTCCCGCCGCCCACTGACAAGAAAGCCGTGCGCCGATTTCTGGGCATGTGTGCCTATTATCGGCAGTTCGTGAAAAACTTCGCCCGCATCGCCGATCCTCTCACTAACCTTACCAAGGCCGACGTGGAGTTTAAGTGGGAAACGCCACAGGAACACGCTTTGCAGGAGCTTAAATTACGCCTCCAGACGCCTCCGTTACTTGCCCATTTCGACGAATTCGCCGAGACAGAAATACATACCAATAGTACCAATTAAAAATAGTACCAAGGACCAATAGTATTTTTACCAAGTAAAAATAGTACCAATTCACAAATCAGGAGACAAAAATGACGTTTCGAATTTCAGGCCTATTTCCCTAACAAGCACGTCATGCAAATTACTTGAGCACATAATCCTGAAGCATCTAACTGTTTACTTGGAAAAAGTGAACTTTTCATCACCGCATCAGCACGGCTTCCGCAGCGGCCTATCAACTATTACACAGCTAGCAGAAGTAGTTCACGACCTCGCACTATCAATAAACAACCACGCGCAAACAGACATCATTCTGTTGGATTTTTTCAAGGCATTTGATTGTGTAGGCCATACTAAATTAATTGAGAAATTGGAAATTGGATTGGCAAAGGCGCAATATCGGCATGGGTAAAAGATTTCCTCTCGAACAGGTCCCAGTTTGTTGTCTTCGAAAACACACCATCTGAAACCGTACCTGTGACATCCGGGGTTCCGCAGGGGTCAGTCCTGGGACCATTATTATTCCTAATTTTTATTAACGACATAACTTCCAATATCGAGTGCAACATCAAGTTATTTGCAGATGACTGCATTATTTACAGGGAAATTAATAGCTATGCGGACCACCTAATGCTTAACACGTCGCTTAGTAAAATAACGAAATGGTGTTCTGACTGGCAAATGACAATAAACATTAAAAAATCCGTTACCATGACTGTTTCAACAAAAAAAAACAGCCTTGTATGTTTACATACTTCATTAATGACATACCCTTAAGTAAGGTTTCGCAACTCAAATATTTAGGAATTACGCTTACTTCCGATCTTAGATAGGATTCACACATCACAAATATTACCGCCGCCGCGTTGCGCAAACTGTTCTACCTAAAACAGTGCCTAAAGACGTCCCCCACTCCTACCAAGCTGTTAGCTTATAGAACGTTCGTAAGACCGCTTCTGGAATATGCAAGCACGATATGGTTTCCGCACTCGACTACCCTCATGAAAAAGATTGAAAGTGTCCAACGAAAGGCTAGAAGGTTCATCTACAATAAATATAAACGGACTGACTCTCCCACTAACCTCTTGGCTGATTCAGGAATAAAAAGTTTGTCAGTTAGAGCGAGGCACGCTCGCCTAAAATTCTTGTTCCAGCTAATTCATAACAGTTACAAGATTGATACGCATAAATACATATATTTTTCTCAGACCCGCCCTACACGTCACAAACACGACCGCACAATAACCGAATATTCCTGCAGTAACGACACGTTTATGTACTCTTTCTTTCCCATGCCAATACGCGAGTGGAATAAACTCGACCCCGTGATAACAAGCACTGACTCGTTATCTAAGTTCATCGAAATGCTAGATTATTCAGTGTAGAAATAACACTTATTGTTGCGCTAACCGAACAGCACACGTGTAGCATTTCCAGCTTACAAATCTGTTAATTTCATGTGTATTTCGTTGCTGCAGCCTTGTATTGAAACTATTCTTACCATTTTGATAGACTTGTTTCTTTGATTTATTTCTTCTTCTTGTTACTACAGCTTGTAATATAGGCGTGTTTATGCGTAAAGTTGTGCAATTATTCCATCTTTGTGTGCATATGTTCTTTTTTGTATCTTCCTCATGATTCAAGCCTGCAGATTCACATGTTTCTTGTACACACATTTGTATGCCCTCCTGCTATGCTCTCGGATGAGAGTGGAAGTATTGTAAATAAATAAATAAATAAATAAATAAATAAATAAATAAATAAATAAATAAATAAATAAATAAATAAATACTGACGCAAGCAGCGTAGGTCTTGGCGCCGTTCTTGTGCAGAGGGCTGACGGACTTGAAAGGGTTATTAGTTACGCCAGCCGATCGCTATCCAAAGCGGAAGCAAATTATTCCACAACAGAAAAGGAGTGGCTCGCCATCATCTGGCCTACGTCGAAATTTCGCGCCGAAGAAGCCCGACAACTTGCGCGTCTCCGTTTCAAGAATCAACAGACGACCGACAGCCACCGTTACAACCTTCGACGACGCTTTGTGGAATACCAGCCCGGTGAACGTGTTTGGGTGTGGACGCCGATACGCCGACGTGGACTAAGTGAAAAGCTTCTGCGACGGTACTTCGAACCGTACAAGGTGGTTCGACGTCTCGGCCCACTTGATTACGAGGTTGTCCCCGACGGCATCACGAACTCTCAACGACGCCGATCACGACCTGAAGTCGTCCATGTCGCGCGCCTCAAGCCGTTTCATGTGCGTTAACAAACTGAAACAGTGTTTTTGTATTATTTATTCATTCTACTTTCTTGCATTATTGTTGTACCTTCATCTTTAGTTAAAGCATCGGGACGATGCCTTTTTTCAGAGGGGGCAATGCCACGTTCCATTTCCCAAGTTTTTGTTATCGTCCCAAAACACCACACGCTTCTCAGCGCAAACCGCGCCTGCAGTTTTCGAGAAGGTTCCGGACTGTAGTAGATCATTTCGATAAGATCACGCCCACTGTGCGAACGGTGCAGATTGTTCTGGAACCTACGGCACCGCCAGCGATAACGCTAGAACATTCGACGGCAAGAGTATAAATGCCGACGCGCTTCGCCGCTTGTCAGTTGTTGATCGAAGGCCGACGCTCCGTTCGCCGCTATCAGTCCGAGACTGCTATCTGTGCAAGACTGCTGCTGTAATTGGGCTTTCCGTTTACCGGGCACAGGTACGCCCAAATAAACAGTTAAATACCAACACAAAGTCTCCTGTCTTCAGCCACGTCACGACACCGTGACAATATGTTGTTCCAAGAACATAGCACGAAATTTAAATATTAGTTATGAACTGATAAATATAAATAAATGTGAGCTAAAAACCAGACTAATTCCTCCACGTGGTTGCTGTGATATTTTACACTTCGCATTATGGTTCCTAATCAGTGCAGAGCAATTGCCCAAAAACATGCTTGTTTCGATTTATTTTATTCAGTGTTATAGTTAACCAAGAGAAAGAATCAAAAACAAATCGAGAAAAATACCAAGTGCACATAGGGGCACTTGTGGGTACAAGCATGGTATACCTTCAACGCTAACTATTACGCACTGGTAAACTTAAAATGTTGCTTGAAGAACTAGCGTGTGTTACAGTGCATTTAGGCCACCCCAGGATAGCTTCAGTTTCTTGCGTTCAGTTCACGCTGAGATTACTTTTTGCTGAGATGATAGTGCTTGTGCACGTTTACTCACGCGATTTTAGGATACCTTGCCAATTTTGTGCATTACCTCACTACATGCGCCTTCACAATATATGATTGTTGCAGAATCAAAACTGCTCGTTAAGCATTAATAAGCGTGGTTAAGTCAGTTGTGGATGAGGAAAGTTGTTGAAGTTTGTTAGCAGCATGCTGAGAGGCAGAATTAAAGCTTGTGCAAACATCGCTTCTTCGACAGTAACCCGTAGAAAGTTGAATTTATGTTATGTTTCAAATGAGACGTTGAGTTAGCCGACACGGACTTCAACTCAGCGCAAGTTACATGAGTCGTGAAGACGATCGAAGCATCCAACATCGTGAACTGTACAAGGCGGCTATTAACAAATGCAGTCCTTTGTTCAATGTTCGCTTTATGCTACGTAGAGGCAAATGCGAGCGTGCGTGTATTAGATATTTCATGGCTTTTTTTCTGTGAGAAATGATTGCGAATTTCTGCAGCAAATGAATGCTGAACTCGAAGGTGATTCGGGTCGGCCTATACAAGTTTCATATAACGATTCAATCAAGAGCAAAATATGAATCAAAACCATACCATGTGAAGAATAAAGACGGCAAGCACGCAGCTACTGCTGATGTACCATTGGCATGCCTTTTCTAAATATGTAGTATTCTTAAAAATTTACTTTGAAAGCAAGGGGGAAACACTGGTATGGTAATGCCAAGGGCACATACAAGTGGTTTGTACCATAAGGACAACATTACACAAACGTGAATAGATATGACGTTGACTGATGTTAACAAACATGCTAATTCATCTCAATTATCACATTAAACACATATCAATGATGGTATCAGGTAACAAGGAAGGCGAGCCCAATACTAGTTGTAACTTGTTTATGAAAAAAGTGGCACCAATAAAGCGTGGCGGCGAGAACATAAAAATTTGCTGAAACTTTAGATTACAGGTATTTTATAAACCAATGTACCATATGCCAGTGTCACCGAAGATGGGGCTTATACATGTGTGTAGTCATCGAGTGCGACTACGTGTATCTAGACGCATGAACGAACCATAAACCAGAAAACTCACTCCTACAAAATTTCGAAATATCCGCACGTTTGACACATGTCTTTCCTTTTTAAAGTCTTGGCGGAAGTTGTCTGTGGACAGCCCATTTTACAGCCACTCTGCTACACCGGGAAAGCAGCAAAATGATGATCGAGAAAGGTTCGACAAGAATAAACTATTACAATGGTTGTTCACTGCATGGCAGGAAGTAGTCAATATATATAGACTACATAAGAAAGAAAATGAAAGATCAGCATAGAATATTTGGACATTGTACATTCTTCGGACAAGCCAAACACTTCGGAAATGATGGCAGCTGAGTGCAGTATATGACTGAATACAAAGCGAAAACAGCGTTAAAGTATGGTTTAAGACAGTTGTGAGGAAAGCGAACAACGCTAGGTGCTATGGCAACAGAGTTAATTAAAGGTTCACCTATATTTTTATAGGAATATATAAATGGCTGTGGTATATTGATATAAACGAAAAATAGTATGAAACAAATATCTAAATCAAGCAAGCAGTTTCCTGAAAGTGGGACATATGTCCCACTGACTTGTGTGTTTTGAAAAAGTGGGAAAAGACTGTCCCATGATGCGTACGGCCTTTGCAGGCACTGGAGATCCGTGATGAAAATGTCAAGGCAGGAGGAAGGTGAACGAGGGTTAATTTGCATTATGTACATGGCGAGCTCTCGAATGAGCCGGGTGGCTCATAAAGGGTGCGTTCTCCCCAGATCCCTAGATCGAGAAACGCGTGCAGATTGCACTGTCCAATCACGTGTCACACACAACTTGAGAGGGTGAGGCCCACACCTGTCCATGCAAACGTCCACTAATGAGGCGTGGCCACTGCACTGCAATGTGGCACCCTCGTGGCTCTTCCTTGCGTGTGAAGCTGGGTGAGGGGTCCCAAGCTCGACAGCACACATCAAAAGGGCCGCCCCAACAGAGCTCAAAAGGGTCCGCCGAACAGCTCGCTCAATTAGCGGGACGAGTTAAATGTTGCGTCCATGGAAACCATTGTGGTGATCTCAGGAAACTGTTCACGGCAACTGACGGCACGGCGCCTCGCTTTCCGGCTAGTACGGACAATACAGGGTCAAGATCAGTTCGGAAGCTCTTCGGCGCCTTCTGTGACGAAAAAAGAATGCTGCTCCCTCGTCGGTTCCAGACGCCGGTCGTAACACCCACTGCCTCGTAAAGGCACCATGTCGCAATTGCTTCAGCGGATATTTGGGAATGAAATCGTCGAAGCAGTCGGCACAAAGTGCCACTGCTCAAGTTGTGACGAGGAAAGTTGTGAACTTCATTATATCTGGACTATCACCTGCAGTGGCGCCTCATGTGAGCCTTCGTATGGCTTGCTTCTGTTCCTGTAAAGCTTACCTTCCCGCAAGCACCAACCTTTTTTTTTCTTTCTTAACTGGTTGTACTTGCTGTTGCTGTAGAAACTGCCTAGCATAGCTGTTGTCTCCGATTATGTGCCTACTTTTCAAGAGGTACATGAAAAAGGAAATATTTCCATGCACTAAGATAGGCGGAGGCGATTCCGCAGGTGATTGTTCGTATATATTTATTGGTCAAGTTATGCAAATTTACAAAACATATGCGATGATTGGAAGCTAAAACGACCTCAGGAAAACCATAAGAGGAAACAAAATTGTCCGGTATTTTCATGCATATATTCTATCTATACGAAGAGGAAAACTCAGAAGCTATCACAAAATCGACAGAACTTCAACGCCATCGTAGCACAACAGCACCCCTTTGAAAGCATGCATCTAAAAAGTTTTCTTCGAGACTACAAAGACTTAAGATACGAGTGACAGTGTTGCACTATGTGTGACGGGTGATGTGGGAGAAGTTTTTTTTTTCTACAGAAAGGAAAAGTTGGACTTCTGCGTCTGACTTCCGCCCAAAAGTTAACAGGGCTCTAGAAGCAGTTGAAGAGGATATGCGAGATCAAGACTAACACGACAGACTGCTCGCGTAAAGGAAATACGCCGAAGAGTAAAGATGGGTTGGTGCGCATATGGTAGGCTCACGGCCAGCTAATTACCACAAGCTGTCACCAAAGAGAAGTAAAAAGCCATTGCATTTTACCAGTTCTAACGTACGGGGGCAACGAAGAAACTCGTTTTAGAGAGTACACAAGATGCGAAGAAACAAAAAAATGAACGCTATGTAAAGAAGGCTCCATTGTGAATCACTGAACTTCGGTAGAGATATAGGAAACATTAAAGGGGTACTGACACAAAAACCTTGGCCTCGCGTTTTTCTGCTGCAATGCATTCCTGTGGGCCTGTTAGTAATGACACGACACATCGTTTGCTGAAGCACGTGACAGATAATTAATTACAGGCCCCTCATCATCGATCAGTTTCAGTTTCGGTTTGAGAGAGTTCCAAAAACTGGGTGCAACTGTCGCCACCTAGCGTGTGCAGCTCTTCACCACGTCATCACACAGAACTGTAACGCTCTTTCGCACTGTCCTCATCAAGAATTACTTTCCAATAGGAAACAAGACTGGAATGCTGCCAAACACAAAACTTTCCAGGCGTGCGCCACACACTTGCAACCAGCCGCTGAGAAATAATTTCGGGAACTAACGCGGCAAAAGAAAAATGGTGGCTATGACGTCATCATAACTTGTTTTGTTGACCGCAGCGTGGTGACGTGAGGGAAGTAGGGGGTCATGTCGGGGTCCCCTCTGAGGGCGTCTATAGCGCTATGGAGTCGGTCACTCACGCAAACTTCAAAATGAATTTAAAATTCCTTCAAAGCTATATTCACAGTTGATATCTTGCAGATGATATACGAATGTTCACGACAATCGACCCCGCAGGCTATCTCGGCCCTGAAATTGTGTTTCAATACCCCTTTATAGACCTTTATAGAAAGAAACTGACCAGGGCAAGTGAAGCTATGAAACGGACAGATACCACCGGTGGTCGATTAGAGCGTCTCTATGAAAACAAGAAGCGTGTCCGAGGGCAGTGGCAAGTTAGGTACATAAAGCGGAATCTGCAAATGCAGTAAACAGTTAATCGGAAATCGTTAAGACAGGCACGCCGATATTTGACGCAGGAGCTGTATACTGAAACATGAAGTAAATCTTACTGGTTAAAAGAGTCAGTATTTTTTTTACAAGCTGCTGGCCAGGATGAGGCGCTGCAACGCCAGACTCGTTCACGACTAGGCTGATAAAATACTCTGATTTAATGAGACGAGCTCAGGCAGTGCTATAGGTGCTATATATTGTGATAGACTGTCAGCGCGCTGTCTGTTGTTCTCACTCATCTGTTGTTGTTGTTCTCATCACTGATCCACTACTGTTCGTCTTGATTTATACCAGTCGAGTTTGATGCACTCATGCATGTAGCGTTTACTAAGTGTTGCCAAGGCGCTGTATTTCTTGAATGCGTATAACTAAGGGTGCTTGTCTCTTTAAAACGTATGCCGCTGCCATTGTTGGCAGTCATAACTGCAGAGTCCTCACCTTAGCAGCACCTGCCATGTCACTATGGTGGGTGTCATGTATATTAGCACACTGCGACATGCCCGTAGTAAGCTTTTCAGAGAACGTTGGCAGAGATGAAATTGGCCAGACGAAAGATTTACCCTTTTTTATTTAGTTTTGCAGAAATGAAAAAAGTACTTACTCGAGGAAGTATATACCAGGAGCATGCCCATCAGGGGTCTACAGCTGTGGCACAGGGTGTGTGAAAAAAAAGTTCTGAGCTATATTTGAGCTGTATTCATATTCAAAGACTGCGCATGCAAACACCGACACGAGACACCACAAATGCCGATTGTGATAACCCTCCCCCTATTCCCCTCTCCTACTTACAACGACATTATAGTGTTTTGACTTTTCTTGGGCATATACAGTCATTCAAGATGGGCAAGATAAGTTGAGCATAACATGAACGGGACCTTCTTCATCATCACCATGTTCCATGTTCCTTTATTTGCTGCATGTGACTGCTGCCATTCAATTTGGTGGAGGCAATACTTTATTCGATGGCAAGTTCTAAGGCCGCGACGCGATCTCACGTGGGGACATTTCGGCGCAAAATTTAAAATCGGAGGCCTTGATTTGCTCCTCTAATAAACTTGATTGTGAATGCAACCACTTTATAGCTCCCCGCGTATAATTGATCAATCTAATCGGATTTGCCAGTTCACATTAGTGACCCTTCAAAGCTATGCTGACTGCCACACTAGACACGTTGACCATGCCGACGCGTATCAGTGGGGACCGGCAACTGGCCCGCTGTCTAAGATAACCGACCGGGCCGCTCTAAAATCGGACAAATGGCAGTGAAGTCACGATACATATCTAACCATTTGAAATTGAGGAGCCGCATAAGATGAAGGGTTGAATGAAGCAGCCGATCGTCGAACAAAAATCTGAAGCACCTTAGAGGGCGCATGGGAGTACGCGTCTATTTCACATTTTGTAGGCTTCTGTTTTCTCTGGAAAGTAATAATTGACCTTTCTGTAAAGGAAGTACGCTCAATTACGCGGCTATTTGGATTGGCCAGCAACTACGCGAAAAGAGAGAGAGAGAGAGATAAAGATACAAGGAAAGGCAGGGAGGTTAACCAGACGCACATCCGGTTTGCTACCCTGCACTGGGGAAGGGATAAACGGGAGAAAAGAGGTTGCACAAAGATGAGAAGGTACACACAATCACGAGCACACTCGGTGAGCACACACAGTTCACAGGCGGTCGCTCAGGTTTGTTGACTTAAGGTAAAGAAGCAGTGCTTTAGTTGCTTTCTGCGCAACTGAGGCAGATGCCCAAGGTCCTAGTATCTTCCGCACACAAAATGGTCCGGGGTCAAGTCGATTCAAAACCATCCGTAGCTGGCATCGCTGTGTGTCGTAGCAAGCGCAGCTGCAGAGGACGTGTTCGATGGTTTCTTCATCTCCGCAGTAGTCGCATGTAGGAGTGTCTGCCATACCAATGCGAAAGGAGTACACCTTTGTGAATGCAACACCCAACCAAAGGCGGCATAACAGTGTCGCATCGGAGCGGGAAAGTTGTGATGGTAGCTTTAGCTTTAGCGAAGGATCCAGTTCATAAAATTGACACCTTTGGAAGCTGGTAGACGACCAGAACGTGCGTGTGAGATCTCGAGCCAGCAGGTAAAGTTGTCTTGCTGCATCATTCCTTGATAGAGGAATCGGGACTACACGGGTTTCTTCATGGGCTGAGCGGGCTGCATCATCGGCTAGTTCATTTCCAGTAATACCGATATGTCCGGGCAGCCATTGATATATAATATCATGCCCTCGTGCTAGAGCTTCATGATGGCAATGTCTTATTTCTTGTACCAGTTGGTCATGGCTCCTCCTACGCATGGCAGACTGCAAACTCTGAAGCGCTGCCTTCGAATCACAGAATATGACCCATTTTCCTGGACGTTCTTGAACGAGATATTGTAAAGCAGCCCTTATAGCAGCAAGCTCTGATGCCGTAGATGTAGTCATATGTGACAACTTAAATTTGATTGTCATTTCTGCAGCCGGAATTACAGCGGCACTTGATGAGCTGCTGGATGAGACGGACCCATCAGTGTATATCTGCGTTCGGTCTAAGTACAACTCATGTAATAATAGCAGTGTTGCTTGCTTCAATGCTACTCTGGAGTGACTGCTTTTCTTTTTGATTCCCGGAATTTCTAGACGTACTTGCGGCTGGTCGAGGCACCACAAAGGGCATGCCGTTCTCGCAGCTGGCGTATATCCTGATGGAATGCTGTTTAGGTGCTTGGCTATGACGTCTGAAAACGTAGCACGTGGTCTTTCGGAAGGTAGAAGGGCCAAGTGGTGGTCGGGGACACGGCTAGCATGTCGAATGTGCGCTCTGAGGCAATCCACAGCTATATATGTCCTGACCGGATGGTCTTTGGCAAGCATGATTGTGGCATAAGTAGAAGCGCATCGGGGCAGTCCTAGGCAGATACGCAGTGCCTGACCCTGCAAACTCTCCAATGAATGAGTATTCGATTTGCAAGTGTTAGTCAGTACCGGCAAGCTGTAGCGCAATAGACCCAGAAATAGGGCCCTGTACAGCTGTAGCATGGAGGCCACAGAAGTTCCCCATGCTTTACCGCACAAGAATTTCATGATATGCACAATAGATAGCAGTCTCTTCTTCAAGTACGCACAATGTGGGCTCCACGAAAGACTTCTGTCGATTATTATGCCCAGGAAACGATGCGTCCGTGCATATTTGACACTCTGCCCATTGATGTAAACAGGGTATGGCGTCATTGGTTTGCGTGTAAACGCCATCAACGCGCACTTCACAGTTGATATATTTAGGCCTTGTTTCTGAAGGTAGGCTGTTGTGAGTGTTGCTGCCCGCTGTATTCGTGCACGCACCTGAGGGCGAGTAACTGCAGCACTCCAGAGGCAAATATCATCGGCGTATATGGATAGGCACACCGACTTTGGCAGAACCTTCACCAGACCAATGAGGGCCACATTGAACAATGTGGGGCTTAAAACACCTCCCTGAGGTACTCCGCAGTAGGTGTAATGTTCAGCAGTTGTACCCTCATATGTTTGTACAAAGAAACCTCTGCCAGTTATATAATCTTTTATCCATTGAAACATTCGTCCACCAACGCCCATCGCTGCGAGAGAAGTGAGGATGGCATCGTGAGCTACATTATCATATGCACCCTTCACGTCAAGAAAGAGTGCCACTGATATGCGCTTGCGACTTTTTTCTTGTTGAACAAATGTCGACAAATCAAGGACACAGTCAATGGAGGAGCGGCCCCGACGAAAGCCTGCCATGCAAGAAGGGTATTTGGTGTATCGTTCCAAGTACCACTCGAGACGAAATAGAACCATTCTTTCCATCACTTTTCCGAGGCAGCTTGCGAGGGCAATAGGGCGATACGCTGTCAAGTCCAATGGTGATTTTCCCGATTTCAAAAGTGGTATTAATCGACTAATTTTCCATTCTCGGGGAACACTGCCGCTGAGCCAGGAGTTGTTGAAGCATGTTAAAAGTTCTTTTCTAGCTTTTTGTCCAAGGTGTCCCAACGCACTATAAGTAATACCATCAGGACCTGGCGATGACATGCGCTTAGAAGCGACTAACGCACCTTCCAGTTCTTCCATGGTGAACGGAATGTCCATTTCTGGTAATCGCGTCTCAGGAACGATCACGGCGTCGATTCTCTCGTTCACAATATTCCCGGCAACTCTCGTGCAAAATTCTTCAGCCACCTCGAGTTCTGTTTTTCCCTGATGGAGTGCCAAAGCTTTAAAAGGGTGCCGTTGTTGTGGAAAGGAGCGAAGACCACGAACTGTTCTCCAGATATATGACAGCGGTTTATGAGGGTCTAGAGATTCGCAGAATGCTTTCCAGCGTTCGCTCTCCAGTTTGTAAATGCGTCGTTGAATCTTTTTCTGGAGCCGCCTTGCTTCCCTCAGATCGTAAATTGATCTTGTGCGTCTGTATCGTCGTTCTGCACGCCTTCGTATAGCTCGTAATTTTTCCAGTTCGATGTCAAACTGTGTAACTTTAGACGAAAATGGTAATTTACATTTGGAAGCTTGCATAGCTTCCACTATGGTATTTTCCAGGCTGCAGGCGAGGCCGTCTTGGCAAGCGTTCTCAACACGCGATGCAAACATCGACCAGTCAGTGCCAATTGCAACACCGGAAGAGAAATTTTTTACGATACCATCGATCGTCACGTAGGTGGGTATGTGATCACTCCCATGAGTCTCAATATCGCAAAACCACTTAACTTTGTGAGAGAAGCACCGTGACACCAATGTCAGGTCAAGGCAACTGCCATACGTGAGACCCCGCAGATATGTGGGGGTACCATCGTTCATGATGGAAAGGTCGTAATCGGAAGCGAATGTAACAATGTTCCGGCCCCTGGCATTCACCCTAGTGCTCCCCCAAAGCATGTGATGGGCGTTGAAGTCACCGGTTATGATCCAAGGCCCATCGGTTCTCATTAGGATGTCTTTTAATCTGTCGCAGTCAAATCGCGATGACGGAGATATATATCCACCAATAAGCGTGAACGAAACTGCATTCTTCTTCACACGAAGACACACGTACTGATTGTCGTCATTTGAACTTATTGGGTGCGAAAGATAAGTCAAGTCTGTGCGAATGTAAACAATTACTTTGCTACGTTCTTCGCAAGCGGCTGAACAAAAAGCTTCATAACCGGACAATCTATAAGGCGTTGACACGTTTGGTTCACATATGACAAGTATAGGGAATTGATTGGCCCGAACAAATTGGCGCAAGTCCGAGATACGGGACTTCATGCCTCTGGCATTCCACTGAAAAATCGACGCACTTTTAACTTCAGTGCGGAAGTGGAGATTTTGTTGAGCCATTGTGCTTATACGAAGTTAGCAAGAACTGGATTCAGTGCATCCAGTATTTGCAGTGCACTCTTAGCAGACGGAGATTGTATGCTGCTCAGTAGCGTGCGAATTGTGGCAATTAATGATTGCACGATTGCAGCCACTTGCCTGTCTTGGTTGGAAAGATCTCGAACCGGGACGATTGCAGTCACTTGCCTGTCTTGGTTGGAAAGATCTCGAACCGGGAGCGTGGACTGGCCGTCATGAAGCTCCTTCGGTTCGCTTGATGCTGCTTCCGTTGGAAGTGCAGGCCACTCTGTCGCAGTCAGGGTATGCTCACTGGCTTTGTCCTTTACAGCCTTTCCCGCGGCATGTGGTCTGGGAGGCAAAGGAGGTGGTACTGATGAGGGATCACGCAATCGTGTCGAGGAGGTAGCGGGCGTCCTCGAAGACCGACGTCGATGTGAACGACGCCTTCTGACTTTAGCTGCGGCTTCTCGGTGAGATGAGTGATCGCGCACCATCTCCTTCAAGATGGCAATTTCCTTCTGAATCCGCGGGCAGTCCTTCGATGTGGCTTCATGGGATCCATTGCAATTAGAGCATTTCTTGACAGTTGCGACGCACTTATCCGCTTCATGGTGCTCGGCGCAGCGGTGGCATACCACCGAATTCTCGCAGACGCTGCTCACATGTCCAAGTTTCATGCATTTACGGCACTGGAGAGGCTTTGGAATGAAAGGCCGCACAGCATGTCTGAAGTACCCCACCTTCACATGAGAGGGGAGTGATGTGCTCTTAAACGCAATCTTCACACAGCGAGACTTGCCTAGCCGGGTGACATCAACAATTGGAGTATCAGTTGTTGACTTGACAAGAAGCTGTAAGTCCTTATTGGAAATAGCGACATCAATGTCGTAGATCACGCCGGTTACTACATCACATCCCAAGGGAACATGAGAGCGCACCTGGTTGCCGTCCAAGTCAGTTACACTGCGCAGAACGCCCAACGCACTTGCGTGCAAAACGTCCACAGCCAGTATATTCTTTCTGGCGTTCACTCTTATGTCCGTGATCTCATTTGGCACGAGCGTTTCCAGAGACCTCGACACAGACTGTCTGTTAAGGCGTTTCATGCTGACGGTAGGAAGTGCAGGCAGAAACAGGATGGTAAAAGCGTTCGATTTTGGCGCTTCACTTACAGTTTGAATAGTTGAGGATGAGGATGTCCTCATGTTCCTTCTCTTCGCCTTGCGGCTCAGCACAGGTTGGAAACCGTCATCTGAGAAGTCCTCACTGCTGAGATAGTAAGCATGAGTATCTTCACTGTCGCTGTCGCTCCAGGAAGCGGATGGGACAAACTACGCGAAAAAAAACACTAAATACATGGGCCATATTCTTAGTCATTGAGTAAGCTGCAGGAAATTTCATGCACTTCATCAAATACATAAATAATGGCTTCGATAGGGCAATATAACTTGATTGATTTGTGGGGTTTAACGTCCCAAAACCACCATATGATTATGAGAGACGCCGTAGTGGAGGGCTCCGGAAATTTTGACCACCTGGGGTTCTTTAACGTGCACCCAAATCTGAGCACACTGGCCTCGACATTTCCGCCTCCATCGGAAATGTAGCCACCGCAGCCGGGATTTGAACCCACGACCTGCGGGTCAGCAGCCGAGTACCTTAGCCACTAGACCACCGCGGCGGGGCAGGGCAATAGAACTTGTAGCATGGCTTATCAGGAACTTCGTGTGATCAAACAAGAATGAGGTATGTGACAAGGTAATCAAATAGCTGCTGTAATCCCCGTTATGCCTATTTGATCGTTTTCAATGAGCTTTGAGTTGAGTAGAACTTTGAATTGATTCCCAATGTACGTGGTATTTGCCAATTTTTTTATGAAATAGGAGTCCAACTTTTGCAGAATAATTCTGAGAAACGCTAGACAATATAAGTGGATCACAAAACAAACTATTAAATATTAATTGAAATTTCACAGGTTTGACTTAGTCTTTAGCCTAATAAAAATGCCTAAAAGCACGTGCATTGCCCACCGCTTGGACATCATACACCGTAAATGTAGTTTTCCTTGTAAATGCTTCGGTATAATCAATGTGCCAAGAACGAGATTTTAGGACATGTATAAGCTGACGATGCGCCTGCGCATTATCCAACCCTACTATTGAGTTCTTGCGTATACGTAGACCACTGACTCAATAATAGACTGTAAACTATATATTCAGACTATATTAGGACTATCAGAGTAATCACAATAATAAAAAAAACGCTAAGCTATAACAAGATGTCGAACCCACCGTAACACCGATACTGCTTTCAATTACATATTGACGATAAAAAAGAGAGGGCACCAGTGGCGTACCAACTCTTAAGTGGGTGGGGGGGGGGAACAAACTTATTTTACTCGTCTGCCGGAATATACATATATCTCCTGAGCTACCACGTTGGCTATCCCGCCAGCCACTTTACTGGGTACATATTGTCACGGGTCGTGACGTGGCCGAAGACAGGAGACTTCGTGTTGGGATTTAACTGTTTATTTGGGCGAACCTGTGCCCGGTAAACGGAAAGTCCAATTACAGTAGCAGTCTCGCACAGAAAGCAGCCTCGGACTGATAGCGGCGAACGAAGCGTCGGCCTTCGATCAACCACTGACAAGCGGCGAAGCGCGTCGGCATTTATACTCTTGCCGTCGAATGTTCTAGCGTTATCGCTGGCGGTGCCGTAGGTTCCAGAACAATCTGCACCGTTCGCACAGTGGGCGTGATCTTATCGAAATGATCTACTACAGTCCGGAACCTTCTCGAAAACTGCAGGCGCGGTTTGCGCTGAGAAGCGTGTGGTGTTTTGGGACGATAACAAAAACTTGGGAAATGGAACGTGGCATTGCCCCCTCTGAAAAAAGGCATCGTCCCGATGCTTTAACTAAAGATGAAGGTACAACAATAATGCAAGAAAGTAGAATGAATAAATAATACAAAAACACTGTTTCAGTTTGTTAACGCACATGAAACGGCTTGAGGCGCGCGACATGGACGACTTCAGGTCGTGATCGGCGTCGTTGAGAGTTCGTGATGCCGTCGGGGACAACCTTGTATTCAAGTGGGCCGAGACGTCGAACCACCCTGTAGGGTCCGAAGTACCGTCGCAGAAGCTTCTCACTTAGTCCACGTCGGCGTATCAGCGTCCACACCCAAACACGTTCACCGGGCTGGTATTCCACGAAGCGCCGTCGAAGGTTGTAACGGTGGCTGTCCGTCGTCTCTTGATTCTTGATACGGAGACGCGCAAGTTGTCGGGCTTCTTCGGCGCGTTGAAGGTACTCGCTCACATCGAGGTTTTCTTCGTCGGTGACGTTGGGTAACATGGCATCGAGCGTCGTTGCCGGGCTCCTTCCGTAGACCAATTTGTATGGAGATATCTGCGTCGTCTCCTGCATCGCCGTGTTGTATGCGAAAGTCACATACGGAAGAATGGCGTCCCACGTCTTGTATTCGACATCGACGTACATTGCCAGCGTGTCGCCGATCATCTTGTTATTCCGCTCGGCGAGGCCGTTGGTCTGTGGGTGGTATACGTTGTCGTCCGGCGGTGGTTTGTCTGGCTGTATGCCAAGATCGATTGATTTAAGTCGGCAGTAAATGCCGTTCCTCTGTCGGTGAGAAGGACCTCCACGGCACCCTGACGTAGGACGATATTTTCGACGAAGAACTTAGCTACCTCGGATGCACTGCCTTTTGGCAGGGCTTTTGTCTCGGCGTAGCGGGTGAGGTAGTCGGTAGCTACCACGATCCACTTCTTTCCAAAAGCCGACGTCGGGAACGGTCCCAGTAGGTCCATACCGATCTGCTGGAAAGGTCGGCAAGGTGGATCAATTGGCTGCAGAAGTACCGCTGGCCTTGTCGGCGGTGTCTTGCGTCGCTGACAGTCCCGGCATGTCCTCACATAACGAGTGACGTCGGTGGTAAGACGTGGCCAGTAGTACCTTTCTTGTATCCTCGCGAGCGTGCGAGAAACACGAGGTGCCCTGCCGTCGGATCGTCGTGCAGGGCCTGCAGGAGTTCTGGTCGCAGAGCTGAAGGCACCACAAGGAGGTAATTAGCTCGAAGCGGTGAAAAGATTTTCTTTTGTAGAAGACCGTTTCGTAGAAAGAACGACGCAAGTGCGCGCTTGAATACCTTTGGGACTTCGGCGGTCCTGCCTTCGAGGTATTCTATTAGGACCTTAAGTTCCGGGTCGGCCCGCTGTCGTTCAGCGAAGTCGTCGGTAGTTATCGTTCCCAAGAAGTAGTCGTCATCCGGGTCGTCGGGTAGCGGTTGGTCGACAGGCACACGAGAGAGACAGTCGGCGTCGGAGTGTTTTTTGCTGGACTTGTAAATGACTGTAATGTCATATTCTTGAAGTCTCAGGCTCCATCGTGCGAGGCGACCTGAAGGGTCCTTCAAGGTGGCTAGCCAACACAAGGCGTGGTGGTCGCTCACAACTTTGAAGGGCCTGCCGTAGAGGTAGGGCCAAAATTTCGACGTAGCCCAGATGATGGCAAGGCACTCCTTTTCTGTTGTGGAATAATTTGCTTCTTCTTTGGATAGCGATCGGCTGGCGCAACTAATAACCCTTTCAAGTCCGTCAGCCCTCTGCACAAGGACGGCGCCAAGAACTACGCTGCTTGCGTCAGTATGTAGTTCTGTCTCGGCGAATTCGTCGAAATGGGCAAGTAACGGAGGCGTCTGGAGGCGATGTTTAAGCTCCTGGAAAGCGTGTTCCTGTGGTGTTTCCCACTTGAACTCCACGTCGGCCTTTGTAAGTTTAGTGAGAGGATTGGCGATGCGGGCGAAGTTTTTCACGAACCGCCCATAATAGGCGCACAGGCCCAGAAATCGGCGCACGGCTTTCTTGTCAGTGGGCGGCGGGAAGTCAGCGATGGCGGCTGTTTTCCGTGGATCGGGACGAATTCCAGACTTTCTGACAACGTGCCCCAGAAACAAGAGCTCCTCATACGTAAATCTGCACTTTCCTGGCTTCAGTGTGAGTCCGGAAGTCTTGATGGCTTGAAGTACAGCTTCAAGGCGCCGAAAATGCTCGTCGAAACTCGAGGAAAACACGACGGCGTCGTCCAAGTACACAAGGCAAGTCTGCCACTTCAATCCTGCCAGTACTGTATCCATAACGCGTTGAAAAGTTGCAGGCGCTGAGCAAAGGCCGAAGAGCATCACCTTAAACTCGAAGAGGCCGTCTGGTGTTATAAACGCCGTCTTTTCTCGGTCTCTATCGTCGACTTCGATTTGCCAATAGCCAGTCTTGAGGTCCATTGACGAAAAGTACTTGGCGTTATGGAGCCGATCAAGTGCGTCGTCTATTCGTGGGAGAGGATACACGTTATTTCTTGTGATTTTGTTCAGGCGGCGATAATCGACGCAGAAACGTAGGGTCCCATCCTTTTTCTTCACTAACACCACGGGGGATGCCCATGGACTCTTGGACGGCTGGATAATGTCATCCTGCAGCATTTCATTAACTTGTCTCTTCATGGCCTCACGTTCTCACGTCGAAACCCTGTACGGACTCTGACGGAGTGGTCCGGCATTTTCTTCGGTTATGATGCGATGTTCGTGATTGGGGTCTGCCGAATTTTCGATGACGACGAAAAGCAATCTTCGTATTGCAGGAGCAGGGCCTTGAGCTGTTCTTGCTTATCGTTCGGAAGTCTGAGATTGACGTCGAAAGCTATGGGAGCGGCTTGGTTCCTCTGGGCAGGTTCCGCAGAATCGGTGAGGGCGAAAGCACTGGTGGCTTCGACAATTTCTTCGATGTATGCGACCGTTGTTCCTTTGTTCAAATGTTTGTACTCATTGCTGAAATTCGTGAGCATAACATTTCTGCTTTGCCTCCCCGCAGCTTTACAATTCCTCTTGCGACGCAAATATTTCGGGTGACCAACAGATGCTGACAGCCTTCAACGACGTCTTCCAAGTCAGGTGATTTAGGAGCGCCGACTGAAATAATGACGCTTGAGCGAGGCGGAATGGTGACTTGTTCTTCCAGCACATTCAAGGCATGGTGTCCTGACGGCGTGCGTGGCGGTAGTGCTTCTTCTGTGGATAACGTTATCGACTTTGTTTTTAGGTTGATGATAGCACCATGGAGGCATAAGAAGTCCATGCCAAGGATGACATCTCTCGAGCAACGCTGTAGGACTAGGAAGTCTGTAGGATAAATACGGCCGTTAATGGTGACTCTCGCTGTGCAGATTCCTGCAGGCGATACGAGATGACCTCCGGCTGTGTGGATTTCAGGGCCTTTCCAAGCTGTCCTAACTTTATTTAACTTCGCGGTGAACGACCCACTGATGACAGAATAGTCGGCTCCAGTATCGACGAGAGCGGTCACACTGTGGTCGTCGATAAGAACGTCGAGGTCACTAGCTCGCCGTCTCGCATTACAGTTAGGGCGTGGCGTCGGGTCACGGCTGCGTCGGCTTGTTCCGCTGCTTCCATGTTGCGTCGTCAGGCCACCTTCGGTAAGTGAGCTTTCGCCGTCAGGGCTTTGCCTGGTTGGCCTTGTGTTCGGAAAGCTCCGTCGCGGCGTCATCGTCGTCGGAGGATCTTCGGTAGTTCGTCGCACAACAACCGCACCTCCACCGGTTGCTGCCCTTAGTTTCCCGGATACGGGCTAGTAGACCGGCCCCGCGTAGGGCCAGAGTACTGCCGGTGGTACGGTGACGTGCGGCGGCTGGGCGACAGCGAACGCGAAGGGCTTCGTGGTGTCCAGCGAGTTCCTGTCAGGTAGTCGGCGATGTCACGTGGTCGTTCTCCTGGCTGTGGACGCGGTGCATTGACGGCGAAGCCACGCAGTCCCATCTGTCGGTACTGGCAACGGCGGTATGTGTGTCCGGCCTCGCCGTAGTGGTAGCAGAGCGGGTGATGGTCAGGGGTGCGCCAGACGTCAGTCTTCCTCAGTGCACTGCGCTGGGCCGCTGGCGAACGGTATGACGTCGGTGGGGGTGGTGGCGGCGGTGGCGTCTGTCGACGGAAGTGTGACGGGGCGGTGTTTTGGCGTGGACGGGGAGGAGCGTTGTTGCGCAGTGCAGTGGCGTAGCTCATAGCTTCCGGCTCGGGCAGCGGTGCGTGGGGAATTCGAAGCGATTGCCGAACTTCTTCTCGCACAATGTCGGCGATTGAATCCACTTGAGGCTGCGCCGAAAGCAACAGCTTGCGCAGCTCTTCCCGCACGATCGCTCGGATCGTTTCACGCAGGTCTCCGGAGTTACTGGCTTGAGCAGCCGCGCAGTCTGCAGTCAGGCGACGATTATACTGTCTGGTGTGCATGTCCAGGGTCTTTTCGATAGTGGTCGCTTCGGCTACAAATTCTTGGACAGTTTTCGGTGGGTTTCCCATCAGTCCCGCGAAGAGCTCCTGTTTGACCCCTCGCATGAGGAAACGAACTTTTCTCTCCTCAGGCATGTCTGGGTCAGCGCGACAGAATAGTCGGGTCATTTCTTCTGTGAAAATGGCGACATTTTCATTTGGTAGCTGAACCCGGGTCTCTAATAAAGCAGCGGCCCTCTCTTTGCGAGCGATGCTCGCGAACGTTTGCAGGAATGCGCCGCAGAAAACATCCCACGTTCGGAGCGTGAACTCCCGATTTTCGAGCCAGGTCCTTGCGGTGTCTTCCAAATTGAACACACGACGCAGCTTTTCGTCATGGTCCCAATGGTTGAGGGCGGCCACACGGTCGTATGTTTCTAGCCAGGACTCCGGGTCTTCGAACGATGACCCATGGAAAATTGGTGGTTCCCTGGGTTGGTGCATGACCATCGTGGGCTGGGACGCTGCGGTTGTCATTGTCGCTGCAGTCGCGGTCATGGCCTTGGTTTTCCGCGCCTTGTCTTGTAGAAGCCCGTTCTACGGTGGTAGCCCTTGCTGTCGGCAGCTTGTTCGCTGCTCCTAGTTGGCGTCGGTGTCTTCTCCGTGACGTTGGCTGGGTTCATGGCTTGACGGGGGCGTCCGGTACATGAACGAAGCAGCACCTCCACCAGATGTCACGGGGTCATGACGTGGCCGAAGACAGGAGACTTCGTGTTGGTATTTAACTGTTTATTCTAGAACCTGTGCCCGGTAAACGGAAAGTCCAATTACAGTAGCAGTCTCGCACAGATAGCAGTCTCGGACTGATAGCGGCGAACGAAGAGTCGGCCTTCGATCAACCACTGACAAGCGGCGAAGCGCGTCGGCATTTATACTCTTGCCGTCGAATGCTCTAGCGTTATCGCTGGCGGTGGCGTAGGTTCCAGAACAATCTGTACCGTTCACACAGTGGACGTGATCTTATCGAAATGATCTACTACAGTCCGGAACATTCTCGAAAACTGCAGGCGCGGTTTGAGCTGAGAATCGTGTGGTGTTTTGGGACGATGACAAAAACTTGGGAAATGGAACGTGGCAATATATGTGAATTTAAACGTGGGAGTGTCATTCAGCGCCCTCAGTAGCCATGGCGGCGAGTGTGGCACATTCTTTATGAGCCTGTGTGGTGTCACGTAGCACGCGAACTTATTACGAGCTGGGAGCTGACCAATAGTCCCTCGTATACAACCCATGGCACCACGTCTGCCAGTACAAAACCTTCGTTAACGAGTAAGAGAAACATGTGTATGCTTAAGGGTTCGTTTTCCGTGTATTTTCCGTGTATTTTCCGTGTATTGATGAGATCTAACAGACAATTACGCCAAGGAAAGTATAGACGCAGTTCTTAGACCGAATTGTAATGTAAATGTGTAGAAAGAAAAGTGGGTGAAGAGATAACTTGCCGTGGGCAGGAACCGAACCTGTGACCTTCGAATAACGCGTTCGATGCTCTACCTCTGAGCTACCACGGCGGCTATATCCCCAGACGCTTTATTGGGTATATATGTGAAGTTAAACGTGGGAGTGTCAGTCAGTGCCCTCAGTAGCCAAGGCGGCGAGTGTGGCACACTCTTTATGAGCCTTTGTGGCGTCACGTAGCACGTGAATTATTACGAGCTGGGAGCTGAATAATAGTCCCTCGTATACAACCCATGGCACCACGTCTGCCAGTACAAGACCTTCGTTAACGAGTAAGAGAAAGATGTGTAGTCTTAAGGGTTCGTTTTCCCGTGTATTTTCCGTGTATTTTCCGTGTATTGATGAGATCTAACAGGACAATTACGCCAAGGAAAGTATAGACGCAGTTCTTAGACCGAATTGTAATGTAAATGTGTAGAAAGAAAGTGGGTTTGCAGGAATGCGCCGCAGAAAACATCCCACGTTCGGAGCGTGAACTCCCGATTTTCGAGCCAGGTCCTTGCGGTGTCTTCCAAATTGAACACACGACGCAGCTTTTCGTCATGGTCCCAATGGTTGAGGGCGGCCACACGGTCGTATGTTTCTAGCCAGGACTCGGGTTTCGAACGATGACCCATGGAAAATTGGTGGTTCCCTGGGTTGGTGCATGACCATCGTGGGCTGGGACGCTGCGGTTGTCATTGTCGCTGCAGTCGCGGTCATGGCCTTGGTTTTCCGCGCCTTGTCTTGTAGAAGCCCGTTCTACGGTGGTAGCCCTTGCTGTCGGCAGCTTGTTCGCTGCTCCTAGTTGGCGTCGGTGTCTTCTCCGTGACGTTGGCTGGGTTCATGGCTTGACGGGGGCGTCCGGTACATGAACGAAGCAGCACCTCCACCAGATGTCACGGGGTCATGACGTGGCCGAAGACAGGAGACTTCGTGTTGGTATTTAACTGTTTATTCTAGAACCTGTGCCCGGTAAACGGAAAGTCCAATTACAGTAGCAGTCTCGCACAGATAGCAGTCTCGGACTGATAGCGGCGAACGAAGAGTCGGCCTTCGATCAACCACTGACAAGCGGCGAAGCGCGTCGGCATTTATACTCTTGCCGTCGAATGCTCTAGCGTTATCGCTGGCGGTGGCGTAGGTTCCAGAACAATCTGTACCGTTCACACAGTGGACGTGATCTTATCGAAATGATCTACTACAGTCCGGAACATTCTCGAAAACTGCAGGCGCGGTTTGAGCTGAGAATCGTGTGGTGTTTTGGGACGATGACAAAAACTTGGGAAATGGAACGTGGCAATATATGTGAATTTAAACGTGGGAGTGTCATTCAGCGCCCTCAGTAGCCATGGCGGCGAGTGTGGCACATTCTTTATGAGCCTGTGTGGTGTCACGTAGCACGCGAACTTATTACGAGCTGGGAGCTGACCATAGTCCCTCGTATACAACCCATGGCACCACGTCTGCCAGTACAAGACCTTCGTTAACGAGTAAGAGAAAGATGTGTATGCTTAAGGGCTCGTTTTCCGTGTATTTTCCGTGTATTTTCCGTGTATTAATGAGATCTAACAGACAATTACGCCAAGGAAAGTATAGACGCAGTTCTTAGGCCGAATTGTAATGTAAATGTGTAGAAAGGAAAGTGGGTGAAGAGATAACTTGCCGTGGGCAGGAACCGAACCTGTGACCTTCGAATAACGCGTTCGATGCTCTACCTCTGAGCTACCACGGCGGCTATATCCCCAGACGCTTTATTGGGTATATATGTGAATTTAAACGTGGGAGTGTCAGTCAGTGCCCTCAGTAGCCAAGGCGGCGAGTGTGGCACACTCTTTATGAGCCTTTGTGGCGTCACGTAGCACGTGAAATATTACGAGCTGGGAGCTGACCAATAGTCCCTCGTATACAACCCATGGCACCACGTCTGCCAGTACAAGACCTTCGTTAACGAGTAAGAGAAAGATGTGTATGCTTAAGGGCTCGTTTTCCGTGTATTTTCCGTGTATTTTCTGTGTATTGATGAGATCTAACAGACAATTACGCCAAGGAAAGTATAGACGCAGTTATTAGACCGAATTGTAATGTAAATGTGTAGAAAGAAAAGTGGGTGAAGAGATAACTTGCCGTGGGCAGGAACCGAACCTGTGACCTTCGAATAACGCGTTCGATGCTCTACCTCTGAGCTACCACGGCGGCTATATCCCCAGACGCTTTATTGGGTATATATGTGAATTTAAACGTGGGAGTGTCAGTCAGTGCCCTCAGTAGCCAAGGCGGCGAGTGTGGCACACTCTTTATGAGCCTTTGTGGCGTCACGTAGCACGTGAATTATTACGAGCTGGGAGCTGACCGATAGTCCCTCGTATACAACCCATGGCACCACGTCTGCCAGTACAAGACCTTCGTTAACGAGTAAGAGAAAGATGTGTATGCTTAAGGGCTCGTTTTCCGTGTATTTTCCGTGTATTTTCCGTGTATTAATGAGATCTACAGACAATTACGCCAAGGAAAGTATAGACGCAGTTCTTAGACCGAATTGTAATGTAAATGTGTAGAAAGAAAAGTGGGTGAAGAGATAACTTGCCGTGGGCAGGAACCGAACCTGTGACCTTCGAATAACGCGTTCGATGCTCTACCTCTGAGCTACCACGGCGGCTATATCCCCAGACGCTTTATTGGGTATATATGTGAATTTAAACGTGGGAGTGTCAGTCAGTGCCCTCAGTAGCCAAGGCGGCGAGTGTGGCACACTCTTTATGAGCCTTTGTGGCGTCACGTAGCACGTGAATTATTACGAGCTGGGAGCTGACCGATAGTCCCTCGTATACAACCCATGGCACCACGTCTGCCAGTACAAGACCTTCGTTAACGAGTAAGAGAAAGATGTGTATGCTTAAGGGCTCGTTTTCCGTGTATTTTCCGTGTATTTTCCGTGTATTGATGAGATCTAACAGACAATTACGCCAAGGAAAGTATAGACGCAGTTCTTAGACCGAATTGTAATGTAAATGTGTAGAAAGAAAAGTGGGTGAAGAGATAACTTGCCGTGGGCAGGAACCGAACCTGTGACCTTCGAATAACGCGTTCGATGCTCTACCTCTGAGCTACCACGGCGGCTATATCCCCAGACGCTTTATTGGGTATATATGTGAATTTAAACGTGGGAGTGTCAGTCAGTGCCCTCAGTAGCCAAGGCGGCGAGTGTGGCACACTCTTTATGAGCCTTTGTGGCGTCACGTAGCACGTGAATTATTACGAGCTGGGAGCTGACCGATAGTCCCTCGTATACAACCCATGGCACCACGTCTGCCAGTACAAGACCTTCGTTAACGAGTAAGAGAAAGATGTGTATGCTTAAGGGCTCGTTTTCCGTGTATTTTCCGTGTATTTTCCGTGTATTAATGAGATCTGACAATTACGCCAAGGAAAGTATAGACGCAGTTCTTAGACCGAATTGTAATGTAAATGTGTAGAAAGAAAAGTGGGTGAAGAGATAACTTGCCGTGGGCAGGAACCGAACCTGTGACCTTCGAATAACGCGTTCGATGCTCTACCTCTGAGCTACCACGGCGGCTATATCCCCAGACGCTTTATTGGGTATATATGTGAATTTAAACGTGGGAGTGTCAGTCAGTGCCCTCAGTAGCCAAGGCGGCGAGTGTGGCACACTCTTTATGAGCCTTTGTGGCGTCACGTAGCACGTGAATTATTACGAGCTGGGAGCTGAATAATAGTCCCTCGTATACAACCCATGGCACCACGTCTGCCAGTACAAGACCTTCGTTAACGAGTAAGAGAAAGATGCGTATGCTTAAGGGTTCGTTTTCCGTGTATTTTCCGTGTATTTTCCGTGTATTGATGAGATCTAACAGACAATTACGCCAAGGAAAGTATAGACGCAGTTCTTAGACCGAATTGTAATGTAAATGTGTAGAAAGAAAAGTGGGTGAAGAGATAACTTGCCGTGGGCAGGAACCGAACCTGTGACCTTCGAATAACGCGTTTGATGCTCTACCTCTGAGCTACCACGGCGGCTATATCCCCAGACGCTTTATTGGGTATATATGTGAATTTAAACGTGGGAGTGTAAGTCAGTGCCCTCAGTAGCCAAGGCGGCGAGTGTGGCACACTCTTTATGAGCCTTTGTGGCGTCACGTAGCACGTGAATTATTACGAGCTGGGAGCTGACCAATAGTCCCTCGTATACAACCTAAAGGCACCAAGTCTGCCAGTACGAGACCCTCGTTGCGAATCCCGAGTGCTGTAAATGAGGAACTTCCAAAATAATTGTATTCCTTAAAAGAAACATTTTAATGATAAAATATGTCATATTAAAACTTTTGGTTTGCGTTCTACTGAGGTATAAAGCTTATTTCTAGTAGTATCCCGAAGAGGTGCAAACTACGTGTCAATGAAGACCAAAATGATCTTCTCAAATTTATTATTCTTTCGTAATATGTATAAAAGTCGGAGGCCTGAAAATATTTTCACGAAAAAACATACCTGAAGAATAAGTACGCATTAATTACTTGGATATTCACACATAAAGCACTTTTATAAAAATCAGAAATATAAAATGTGTAGACAAAATTTCTCTTGGCGAAGTATACATTAAGCTAAAAAGGGAGAGATAAGAGAGTTGAGTGAAAGACAGGTAGGTTAACCAGAAAGAATTTTTTGGTTTTTCTGCCCTGCACTGAAGAAAAATAAGAAAGAAATGTAAGAAGGAAAAAAAACAAAAAAGTTGAATGGTCAAATAACGAAAAAAATTGGCAGATCCCAGGTACAGTGGCAATCAACTATTTGTGAAGTGCGAGTGAGGAAGGTTGATATGTCACTTTAAAAGCAGCACAACATTAAGAGGCGGACGTGAATAGACCGCACATGACTTTTATGTCATTATTATCATGTTTGGATGTGTCGTTTACCTTCATCATCTATTCACGCCCCGTGATAATAAATTTGGTATATATGGAGCTAGCGAGACTGCCGTCAGGGCCTAATGAGCGTGGTATGTTTTCATGTTCTTACATGACGTGCTGTCGAGATTATATTGTCTGCAACAGTCATATACCTTCGTCGTTCATTGACGTCGCGTAACAGCAAATTTTGTATATATGAAGCTAGTGAAACGACCGCGAGCGCACTATGGCCGTAGCATGTAGTCATGTTTAACATGACACGCGTGTTATAATTCTGAAGTTGATAACGACCCAAGTGTGTTTAGAAAAAGTGCCTAATGATTTAGAGTACTGGCTACTCTACTATGGGAGAGCTGAAGGCCGTCCCCAAGGCACCCGGTGTGGAATCGAAGGACGTGGGTAAACTGTGCTGACCGCACTTGGACTCAGGGGTACAAAAGTTGCCTACAAAAGGTCGTCACTTTCGGCAACAGAAAAAGTCCAAGTTTTTCTCTGTGATTTGTTTGGGAACTATATATGCCCAGACCAAACGTATACATTACTTTATCAAAATAGGAGACAACACCATCAAAGAACCATTAAACCATAATATTAGTATATGAATACAACGTGGCAGAGCCTGGTTTAGGCCTAATTGTGACATCTAGAAGCTTCGAGTATGTCACTTGTTTTTCCACGAAAGAACGGGAAACGTGCAAGCGTAGCGACGATCTCCTTGGCACGCTGAAGAACGCTAGAGGCAAGACAAAAGTGATGATGTGTTGATTTTGGCAAGTCAAGGCGGTTAAGCCTCCTTGTGGCAAGTTGTTGCATATTTGCGAAACTCAGTTCTCAAAAAGCACAACTGAAAAAAATGAAAAAGAAAAAACACGCCCGTCAGGGCTGGCACAGAACTTTGATGAGCTTTTGTATAAACACGATGCAGAGAACACATATAATCATATAAACTCTATGCATCAGGTACATATACACGAAATACATCAAACACCGCAGATATGTGTTCAGACATTAGATTGTAAAATGAGCGCATTAAATTTTATGTATTACTCTACAGAAATACCACTTCTTCTAGAAGCGTAGCTGCACGGTAAAGGACTAGCCTTGTACCTGCAGTGTCTGCGATCGTCGCACATAGCACGCAGCTGGTAACTCCGCCGTTCCCACCTCAGGTCACGTGGCTTCGCGTTGTTGCGAGAGGGACATCCGCCCTCAATGGGGAAAGTCAGAAACGACCTTTTAGCACCATCGCCGTACGCTCCCTCGAATAAGGAGAGGACGTGCATGCAATGACATCTGATCAAGTTTTTTCGGTGAGGCGGGAACGTAACGTACAGTAGCAGTGGCTGAAGCAATGCTCGCGTTTCAGTGAAGCCATCATAGTAGATGCGTTTGATTCTACGTACGTAGATGTGCGCTTAAGGAAGGGATTAGTGCAATACACGCGCAGTTTTAGTCAGCGCGATAACTTACCGCGATACATTGCCTGTGGATGATTATTTTTCCGTACCGCTTTTCTTTCTCCACATATGCATTGCAATTCGTTCAGTACACATCTCCTATATTTTCTTTGGTGTCGTTGTCTGTTAGTTTTCACTCACATTGGTTCTCAAGAAGAAAAATAGCCCTAAAGTTTGTACTTCTTTCCTTCATTCATAGCGCGGGCCTCATTCTGGCAAACATGATGCATTAAGGTTGTATGTGAGAGATGATCGGTCACCTAGCAGCTCATAATAAGATATTGTGCTACATGATGCAAACGGGCTAAAAAAAGTATTCTACACTGAACGCAGTGACTACAGGTGGCTCTGACTGTCGCTCCTATGTATACATGCACGTATACATGGTTCAATAAACCATACCAAGGGATGACCGCTGCTGCAGATCAGTTGGAACGGCTTCGGACTCGTTAGTTAAAGCTCGTATTTTCAGTCCCCGCTGGCGGCAAGTTATATATTCGTCCACCTTTCTTCATATTGACCTCACAATTACTTCTGATAACATAACCTATATTTTACTCGGTGTCATTGTCTGTTAGCTCTTATTAGGCTGTTTTAAAAAAGTTTTTTGTTGCGCTTTTCTCTTGTGTTGCACTATTCTCTCCGTGCTTGATGCATGAGGCATTTCAAAGAGTATTTGTCGCATTTTGGTGAGAGGCTGAATGAAATTATTATGAAAATTGAAGCG
Organism: Rhipicephalus microplus; assembly: GCF_013339725.1. NCBI lineage: Eukaryota > Metazoa > Arthropoda > Arachnida > Ixodida > Ixodidae > Rhipicephalus > Rhipicephalus microplus. The sequence continues at coordinate 53,941 of NW_023611588.1, forward strand.
GTAATTTGGCCTTTTAAAAAGACACGTTTTACTTTTGACCAATTATGATCTGCATACTGACTAGTACACGCCATCACAATCTATGAATGAACATATGGTACGATAATTTCAAGGTGATGTCGTCAGGTGCATGTGTTAAATTGGAGGCATCTTTTTGCGTATTGCCGGTACTTTTGAAGTCTATCTATTTATCTAGCTGGCTACGCCTTGTTACGAAGGCTGGACGCCCACACGGTCCCGAAGGCGCCACTGCTCCGAACTCTGCCGCAAAGATCACCAGCCGTTTGGTAGCGTGTGTTACTCAGCTCGTCACTGCTTCTGCGCAGAGCTGATAGACGAGCGGACGAGACGACGGTGAGTTAAAGGGGTCGTGAAACGGCCTCTCTACAACAACAATGCGGCACCATCGGCAGCCACATGCGCTAACTGTACCATCAGCCCGAGTGTACCTGCATAGACGCTTTGCCCATCGAGGAACGTGGAACTCTATGGCATATCGAGCACGCGCAAGAGGCGCTCGTCGGCGTCTGCCATAAGCGATCCGCGTCCCACAAGGACGCTGCTTAATATGACGTGAGAGTTCAAGTTAGCGCCGGTAGCGTATGACAAAGACGCTGATGAGTGTCCCAGTTGGACGCACTCCTACTTACCGAAGAGTTCTGCATTCCTCCGTAGGCCAAGCATTACTTATGATGACGTCACCTAGTTAGTGCCTGTGGACCCCGGTGGCTTCGCATTGTCGCTTTAGAGTGAGCGTTTCACGACCCCTTTAAGGCGAGGTTTATGTACAGCATATAAATAAAGGCGTTACATATTCGTCACTGGGGCCGACAGCTAGGGACTCGAAGAGCCGAGATGTCTTCTCTCACACGCATACGTCGGCTTTTCTCTGATACATAGGTCAACTGCTGGTGACGCGCCGCTTGGCTTTTTTATAGGCTTCGGGAGGACCTTTTTCATCACCAACGTCCAACCAGAAGCGCCACCGGCCGTGATGCCAGAATCCTCCAATGGGGACCTGCCACTGGGCTGCGTCATGATAATCAAATCTGGAGCCACTGCGCGTGGTTGAATCTAAGGACGAGTGATGTTGCCACGCATTGCGCCAGACTCTCCACACTGGGAGGCGCCGATTGCTTCATCGGGCTCGTCGACTGAGGGGGCTCGCTGTGCGTTGCGTAAGACAGACCGGCGCCGCCGCGTGATGACGTCGTTAACTTGATCGTGTCAGGCGGGCTCGATCGCTGGCTTTGACACAGGTTGCCTTTGCAGAGGCATTGACGTTCGGTGTGGACTCCCAGGCGTAACAGCTTCAGTGCTCTCATCCCCCCCCCTTAAGTTTATGTAAACAAAATTAGTATGGGAAGGTGAGATAATTCGATGAATATGAGTCGCTAGTCTTGACATAAGTAATGCCACAATTCCGTCGCGTATTGTCAAACATTTGCCGCCAGGCGAGTGGTGCATATATATGTCTACCCGAGGGCGGCTATGTGCCACAGGTAATTGAGAATTTGTCTACCCAGGAACGTGCAGAACAGACGTTAATTTTTTAACACGAGAGTGTTAAGAAAAAAGCTGGCATCGTTGTCGTTCACACGACAAATACAAAGAATATTAGGGCCCCAGCAGGAATCGAATCCAAGCATTCGGCGTGGCAATCATGTGTTCTAGAGCCACGCCATGTCTCGATCCTGCTTTGGAAAAAATACGCTATTCAAGCGTTCTGTTGGTGGAACGTTCATTGTGGTTGCAATGCTTACTATCCTTGTTTATACAAATTTCCTGTATACTGCTATGATGCAGCTATCCCTACGAGTTAACGTCAATTAAAATTAAGTGCGAACCACAGAGGTGAATTTATGTAGCAGTGTCTAAGGCTACCATCCTCATTAGCGCAAGGAATTCATACCAGTTTACCGGTTCTGATGTTGCTAACACTCACGCTTGTGTTCGCATGGTTACTTAAAAGTAAGCAACTGGTTACATAAAACGTAAGAAAGGGCCGAACATACGTCTGCGTGCAAGATCTGTACATATGTTTCGTGTCATTTTGTAGCGTTTCGCTAATTACAACACAGTTACCGTCCCTCCGCATGCTTTACATAACGTCGATTGGTATGTCAGATCTGTCGAAACTTTTTGCGTCCAGTTTTTCCCTGACGAAGCTTGTTCTCTTGGCAGGTAATACAGGAATTGTAAAAGTGTAATGGCCATACCGAGGAGCATTCCAGACAACTACTCTAAAGAGGTAAGAAAGACAAACGACCTACCACTGGACTACGAAATGAAACCTTTTTTAAGGCTTTCACTCAGATTAATAGTATTTCTCAGCGAATTTACCCATGGCGGAAGCGGAGCTGTTCCCTAATATGAGAGTTAGCAAGAATTTGTAAAAAAGATGCATTCACAATTCTGTGCGTGGAGTGCATCTAAATGATGCGCAATCCTTTCCTACGAATCTCCTGATATTACTTGATTATTTGCTATTATTCCAAGGAACATTCCTGGACTTACCGTGAAATGCAGCAGCACAGTTGCGACAGCCGATGAGCATGAAACTACAATTTGGCTGTGCGCTCCATGTTTTCGAAGATGTCTTGTATGACGCTATTGTAAGCGCGGTGCATATTTTGCGTTGCGACCTTCCCTGGAATGTTGTTGTTGGGCCGCACAAGCACGGTGACATTCCGTGTTGAAGCGAAGTTTTTTATGACTGTCTGATTGGTATACGAGTGCCTAGAATTCACAGCAGGAAAGACACCTCAAACAATGAAGCTATGAGCACAACGGTGCACGCAATGAAGTAATGGTGTACGAACTAAGGTTCACATTAGAAAACACCAGATGACCAAATTTCGTGAGTCCTGTTATACCGCACCCCGCGTCATGCTTTCCTCTGTCCCCTAAACCTCTTTTTCACCAGATTTAGCGTCAGTAAAAATGAGTGTACAACGAGCAGGATAAAAAGGTCACAGACTGTCGGTCTTTGTGGGAGTGGCTGGGCGATGCGGGTACAAATTTTGACGAAACGCCCGCAATAAGTTTAAAGGCCGATAAATTGATGCACAGCCTTTTTGTCGGTGGGGGGCGAGAATGCAACGATGGCTGTTGTCGTTTGCGGTTCTGGGCGTGCTCCAGACTTCTTTATCCCGTGTCCCAAGAACAAGAGTTCCTCGTGTGCAAAGCGGCATTTTCGAAGCTTCAGAGTGAGTCCGGAGGTTTTGATTGCTTTAAATACAGCTTCAAGGCGCCGGATGTCAAATTGGAGAAAAGCACGACGACGTCCAAGTACATCAGACCGTGCAGTGTGCCGCTTCACTCCTCCCTGTACTGTATACATAACGCGTTGAAGAGTCGCAGCTGCCGAGCAAAGACTGAAGGGCATGACCTTGAGCTTGAAGAGACCGATCGGTATCGCAAACGCCGTCTTCTTTTGGTTTCTCACGTCGACTTCGATTTTCGAATAGCCAGTCTTGAGGTCTATCGACGAAAAATGCTTCGTATTGTGTAGTCGATCGAGGGCGTAGTCTATCCTTGGAAGAGAATAAAAAATCCCTTTCGTGATTTTGTTCATGGGGCGATAATCAATACAGACACATAGAGTGCCGTCTTTTTCCTTCACGAACACCAGGGCAGACACCCACGGACTCTTAGACAGCTGGATGATATCATCATGTAGCATTTCGTCGACTTGTTTTTTTATGGCGTCGAGTTCTTGCGTACAAACTCTGTACGAACTCTGGCGTAGGGGTCTGGCGCTTTTCATTTGTTATGATATGATGTTTCGCGACTGGTGTTGGTAGAATTTTTGACGACGACAAAAAACACTCCTTGCAGCGCAGTAGCAGGGCCTTGAGCTGCTTTTACTTATGCTTCGGAAGGCTAGCATTGAGGTCGAAAGCTGGATGAGGAGCTTGGTTCTTCGGAGTGGTTCTTCGGAGACCTTATTTATTTGGTTCTGCGGGAACGGCGAGGGTGAAACCATTGTCGGCTTCCATAAATTTGTCGATGCAGGAGACAGTCGCACCTCTGTTGAGGTGCCTGTATTCATGGCAGAAGTTTTTCACCATTACCTGCACTTTCACATGACTCATCTCGGCCATGCCTCTCGCATTGCAAATATGACGGATAAGTAAAAAGTGCTTGTTGCCCTCGATGATGCCTTCAAAGCCTGTGGATTTTTTGGTGCCGACTCAAACGATGACGCTTGAGCTAGGCGGAATGGTGACTTCGTCTTCCAGCCCATTTAGTGCATGATTCCTTGACGTTGTGGGAGTCGGTAGCTTGCATTCGGAGGTTAGTGTGTGAGCCATCGCCTAAACCATACGCCACGGCATTTACATGTTATTCATGTCATGACGGAGGCAGACAAATCCTGTTAGCCTCCCGTATTCATTTTCGATGACTTCAAGTGGAACAGGCGATCACGAGAGCACCCACGCGAAGAGAGATAGATAGATAGATAGATAGATAGATAGATAGATAGATAGATAGATAGATAGATAGATAGATAGATAGATAGATAGATAGATAGATAGATAGATAGATAGAAATGCTCAAAGTGCTTGCAGTACGTTGAGAAATACTTCGCAATTAGAAGCCTTTTTTAAAACTCATGGGCAAAGCTGGGGCTTACTTAACAAGAAACACATTAATCACCTTTCGTGCTTCGGCTTGACGCTTCAGCCACAGGAGTTTTAAATGCGAAGCATTTCTGAGCGAACTTTGGCGACTTTGAGCGTATCTATCTATCTAGCTGCCTAGGACTTTTAGCTCTCCTGACCGTATCGATAATGGAATCGACACCTAAGTTGGTACGGCATAACATGACTGTATGAAGAACATATTTGACTAGTCATAACCTGAAAATCGTAACACGGATGTCATGAATATCATGATTTACATTTGGTGGTGCTACAGCTCTTGCGATGGTTTCGTTCGCATTGGCATATTGCAAAACTGGTATGGTATGACATGATTGCATGGAGAACATAAGCGACAGACCCTAACAAGAAAATCATGACGTGCATGTCATGTAAGAACATGACTACATGCCACGCTCATGACGCACTCGTGGCCGTTTCGCTAGCGTCACATATACAAAAATTGGTATAACGGTACGTGGAGGGATTATGAAGGTATGTGACTGGTGCAAACATGTTAATCATGAGATGCGTGTCATATAACGACATGACTACATGCTACGCTCATGATGCGCTCGCGGCCATTTCGCTAGCTTTGCATGTACCAAACTCAGTATTACGTGACGCGAACGGACTACATAGCTAAATGACACATACAAACATGATATTCCCAACATGCATGTCATCTAACAACATGACTACATGTCACACTCATGATGCGCTCGCGGCCATTTCACTAGTTTCACGCACGCCAAATTTGGTATTACGTGGCGTAAATGGATTACGAAGGTATGTGAGTGGTGCAAACAACATAATAATGAGGTGTGTTTCATGTGAGAGCATGACTAAATGCCACAGTTCAGGCCCAAATGCATTTCGATGCGACGTGGTGCGCGTGCTCGCCGGCGTTCTTTTCGACGTGTCAAACCGGCGTTGCGAAACCAGCGCCAGTCTCGCCATATACTCGCAGGAGCGCGCCGCGCTGCGTTGCTTTGACGCATGCGCGTTTCAGCGCGTCCGGTGTCCCTCCGTCCCGAAAAGAGGGAGGCGCAGTGTTGTCTGGGTAACGCATCAGTGTGAAATTCAGCATGTCTTATTTCGCACCGGTATCCATGAGGCCGCGCCGACGGACGCTGGTCGCACTGGTCCCGCCTGGTGTCAGACCATAGAGTGCTCGCGTTTTGCTAACGTAGCGTCGCTGTACCCAGCGTGCGCGTGCGTCAACGCTACATAGGAGTATAATGAGCCCTTCATGATGCGCTCGCGGCCGTTTTGCTAGCTCTACAGATACCAAATTTGGTGTTAAGTGACGTCAATGGATGACCGAATACATGACTGGTATAAATATGATAATCCTGACACGCGTGTCATGTAAGAACATCACAACATACCATGATCATAGCGTACTCGTGGTCGTTTTGTTAGCTCCACATATACTAAATTTGGTATAATGTGACGTGAATAGATGATGAAGGTAAACGACACATCCAAACATGATCATCATGACACGAAAGTCATGTACGGCATCATTCACCACCACCTCGTTACGTTGTGCTGATTTTAAAATGACATATCAGCCTTTCTCATTCGTGCTTCGCATATTATCGATTCACACTGTACGTGGGATCTGCCAATTTTTCAAAGCAATTTCTGCTATGCTTGATGAAACAAGACAATTTTGAACTTGAATCCTTCCTATAGCTTACGTATTATATACCACCAAGGAATGGATAGGCAAGAAAAAAAGTTAAGGATGGTCGGTTACAATGGGGATTACCATCTGGTATGAATGTAAAAATAGATATTGGAACACTCTCATGTACATGCGCGTCCTTTTCATTCCTTTTAAGAACTATTTTATATCGTATTCAAAAGATCACACGAGCAATGCTAGACCAATCGCCCAATTCGGGTACTGAAGGTTTTGTGGGTTTATAAAAAGTTGTTAACGATTCAGAGTACTTGATACTCTGCTGTTTAAGTGAATTTTATTTCTGAAAGAAGCATACATACACAGAAGACATTCTTGTTACATTTTTCGTTCTCAAGACATTGCTAATATATCCTAATATACATTCAAATGTACAACAGGAACTGTTTGTACCTGTAAATTGAAATTCCAACGTGTATAAAGAAAACTATGCGCAGGGGTACGTAGTATTCATGAAAAGGAACAAAAAACAACATTTTAAAGAATGCGCATATGAATAAGTAAATACCGATACAATACTAAGGCAAGTTCATTTAAATCAACCACAATAGCCTACCTTCTCAGTAATGAAGGGAAGGCGTGGACACTTTGTTCTTTGCGAGGAGAATAAATTGTGTTGACCACCACAGGAGGAAAGCTTCCTCCTTTAGAATGAATAACTGTTCGTTCAAGTGTGTTAGCATCATGGTCCTTAAGCAATGTAGCAGAGGAAACATGGCCCTCTGAGGGCATACTCACAAGTATGCCAGTCCCCTCCACTTCCACAGTAGAAAAGCACCAATACACTTTATGAACTCAACAAAAATTTCTCTGTGCCGTGACTACCATTGCATGCTGACTTGAAACATGCTGGTCACCAAACGCCAGAAATTACGTGCCACAGGACATTCATAAAGTACATGATTTAGAGTTTCCATCCGGCCACATTGCGGACATGAGGCGGAGGGCGCCACACTCCCCGCCGCAAGGCGGTCGGCCGTTGGCAACGTCTGCCATTCCCTTAACCAAGTGAGGTCTCAGACTTCGGCAGGTAGGGTCGTGATTTTCAGGGTCCAGCGTCGACTTTTGCGGCATTTCTTGCGGTGATCATTGTTTAAAATGTTTCACAGCAATACATTCACATATTTCAGTGGGTGACATTTCCATCCGATAACAGTCTGGCAAGTTATTTTGCAAAAAATGCAGAGATTTTACCACGTACGTATAGTAAGTAGGTCTGCAGTCGCTCAGCCACCGGTCCTGTCTCGTCTGCTAATTCAAAGAAACGACGGGAAGTTCCCAAAAGGTACTATTTGAGCTCTCGGCTTCAGTGTATGTCGTATTTGAGATAAGTTCCCATGTGGTTCTCAAGGCCGACACACGACACAAAACTTCCAAGTCGGGAATGCTAAAACCTCCCATTTTTGTTGGCAAGTAGACTAGTACTCTGGCGACGCTTTTCGCATGGCCACTCCAAAAGAAGGAGCCACATGCAGTTGCTATTCTTAGCAAAACTGGTCGAGGTGGCAGTGCAATTTTTCTACATAAAAAAGGGAAGCTGCTATGCTTGTCTTGATGAGATACGCACGTTCAGTAAAATGTAAATGAAGAGTCCTCGCAATCTCAATTCGTTTATCCACTTTGCGCTTAATTTCATTCCAGGTTTTACGGGCTACTTCACCGGACGCAAGGAAGGTCACCCCCAGAACCTTTACTCCGTCTACGCAGTGGACTCCATCGCGAAACTGTTCAGTGAAAGCACCAAAGTGCATTGCTTTACTCTTATCTGGATTGAGTTGTGCTCCCAATAGGCTGCTGTAGGTGTGAAAGCGTTGCAAAAAAGCTCTGTAGCTATTGATATTTCCGAGAAAAAGTGCAATATCGTCCGCATAGTCTGCCACTTTCACTTAACTCAGGCCAGGAACCGGGAATCAGCGTATTGAAATACATCTGTTGATCTGTTATAATAGTGGTTCGATAGAAAGTACAAAAAGAAGTGCAGAGAGGGCAACCATGTCGTATACCGCGACTCACGGCGATGGGTTCAGTTGTGTGGCCATTCACTACTAAGCAAGCTTCCAGGTCAATATAAAGCAAACGAAGAACCTCGACAAGACGAGTAGGAAAACCGAAGAATTTCAACACGACAAAAAGATAATTGCGCTCAACCCTGTCAAAGGCTTTTTCTTGGTCTAGGGAGACAAAAACCAGACACTTGTGTTCTCGTTGCAAACGTAAACAGATCACGGGTCAGAGCAAGTGAAGAAAAAATATGTACGACCTGGAACACAACAAGTTTACACGTTAGTGATTATTTAAGGTAGGACGGATGATATGCGATGCGCTAAAATAGCGGTTAATATCTTATTGTAAGAGTTCAGTATAGAAATCGGTCTCCATGCCTTTGGGTCTTACGCTTCACCACCTCAGAAGGATCATTCTGCTCTCACAAAACGTTTCAGGTCGAATCCCGTTAGCAAGATACCGGTTAAGCACCTACAACAGGTGGGCATGTATTTCCCCTAAAAACTGTGTGTTTAGAAAAAATGTTTAACGATTTCGAGTACTTCGTACTCGACTATGGCAGAGATTTGAGCCGTTCCGCTAAAAGAACGAAACTCAAATAGGGAAGCACCGTACAACGACTGCGTCAGTGGAGCCAGCTCTGCGGATATTTTCTGGCTAGTCTTATTCATTACATTTCCAGTAGGGACACAAGTTTCCCTAACATTTCTTTATGACATACGAGTCAACCTTTTGTGAAATATTTGTTGCAAGAAAGCGTGGAAGTTATTAGTAAAATGAAACATAAACTTTTTAATCAAAATTTGAATGCAACATGTTAGATTTTTTCTTTAGCCTAAAAATTGGCAGATCCCACATATCTTACAGTCAGAGTTCAGTATAGAAATGGGTCTCCATGCCTTTGGGTCTGACGCTTCACAACCGCAGAAGGATGAATCTGCTGTCACGAAATGTTTCAAGACGAATAACATCAGCAAGAATCCGTCTAAGCATCCACAACAGGAGGACATGTATTTCCCCTAAAAACTGTATGTTTAGAAAAATGTTTAACGATTTCGAGTACCTCGTACTCAACTATGGGAGAGCACTGAGCCGTCCCGCTAAAAGAGTGGAACTCACATATGGGGGGGGGGGGGGGATTAGAAAAAGTGGGTAACAATTTAGAGTACTCTACAGTGAATAGAGAAAGTTGTTCACGATTTAGAGTACGACGTACTCTACTATGGGAGAGCGGAAAGCCGTCCCGGAGTGGATGCAAACCAGCAGTGCTGTTGATGCTATGAGAAGCCGACTATACAGCCACGGCATCAGGAGAGCCAGCTCTGCGAATATTTTCTGGCCATTCTTATTCATTACAGTTACAAGAGAGACACAAGTTTCTCTAACACTTTTTTATAAAATACGAGTCAAACTTTTGTAAAATAATTGCTGCAAGAACGCGTGAGAAGATATCAGTAGAACTAAACATAAACCCTTTATGAAAACTTTGAATGAAACATGTTAGATTTTCTCTTTAGCCTGAAAGTGAGCAGATCCCATATACAGTGTAAATCGATGATATGTGAAGCGTGAATGAGAAACGTTTATATCTCACTTTAAAATCAGAACAACGTTGGATTGGATTGGATAAACTTTTATTTGGTCCTCCAAAACACAGATCACTGTGTTGCGGTCAGCTCCCACATGGGGACTGAGATGCCGAGCTCCTTAGCCGCCTCACGGGCTTGGTGGACAGCCCAGAGCTGATCTGCCAAGGATGAGCTGCGGATTGCCGCCAGCCATCTCGCAGAGGTGATGTTCGATATATGAGCGAATTTGGTGCACTGCCAGAGCATGTGTTCTAATGAAGCTATTTCCCTACAATGTGGACAAAGATTACTTCGGTATAGGTCAGGGTACATGATGTGTAACATTTTCAAAGTAGGGTACCACCACGTTTGCAAAAGCCTTATTGTAAGTGCTTGTGGACGAGTTGGATTTTTGTGAGGTGGAGCGAAAATCCTTCTAGCAGGTAGAAATGTTTAGGGAGCTCGTTATATGTTGTAACCATTTCCCGTTATCCCTTTCACCAGTAGAACGCATCGCCGGGCAGGCGCGGTTGGAGAGGTTTCACGCCGCCTCGTGTGCTGCTTCATTGAGATTGGGAGGGGAGTCGTTGATTTGTTCAAGGTGAGCTGGGAAACAACTCAGAAGATGATGCGTTATGTTCTTGCCATGTAGTATTCTCAGCGTTTGTTCTGAGACCGTCCCCTTTGCGAAGGCCCGTAGTGCTGCCATGGAATCACTGTAGACGACTTCAATGTTATCCATCTTGATTGCCAAGGCGATGGCCACCTGTTCCGCAATGATTGGGTCTTTCGTCTTGACCGTCGCCGAGTTGACGACATGGCCATCCCCATCGACCACCACTGCTAGAAAATCTTTCCCATTGGCGTAGGAAGCCGCGTCAACAAAAACTACCCCTCGTTCCTCGTTTGAGACTTGACTAAGTATAGTCCTGGCTACTCTTCTTCCGATGTTGTGTTCTGGATGCATGTTTCGTGGTATAGGAGATGTCATAATATTCTCCCTGATGTTCTCGGGAATACTATTGTAAATGCGTCTAATTGACATTGGGTGTTGGCCCAGCTCCTGCAGGATTATTCTCCCCGACCTTGTTGTAGATAACCTTGCAAACTCTGCTCTCTCTTGGGCTTCTGCTATTTCTTCGAGCGTGTTGTGGATGCCAAGCTCAAGTAGACGCTCGGTGATGATATGTATGGGTAGGCCCAGGACCTTCTTGATAACTTTCATGAGAAGCACATTCAGTTTCTCAGACTCTGCTCTAGACCAGCTGTGCATTGCTGCCTCGTACGCGAAGTGGCTTAGAACAAACACATATGGGGGGGGGGGGGGATTAGAAAAAGTGGGTAACAATTTAGAGTACTCTACAGTGAATAGAGAAAGTTGTTCACGATTTAGAGTACGACGTACTCTACTATGGGAGAGCGGAAAGCCGTCCCGGAGTGGATGCAAACCAGCAGTGCTGTTGATGCTATGAGAAGCCGACTATACAGCCACGGCATAGGAGAGCCAGCTCTGCGAATATTTTCTGGCCATTCTTATTCATTACAGTTACAAGAGAGACACAAGTTTCTCTAACACTTTTTTATAAATACGAGTCAAACTTTTGTAAATAATTGCTGCAAGAACGCGTGAGAAGATATCAGTAGAACTAAACATAAACCTTTATGAAAACCTTTGAATGAACATGTTAGATTTTCTCTTTAGCCTGAAAGTGAGCAGATCCCATATACAGTGTAAATCCCCGATGATATGTGAAGCGTGAATGAGAAACGTTTATATCTCACTTTAAAATCAGAACAACGTTGGATTGATGGATAAACTTTTATTTGGTCCTCCAAAACACAGATCACTGTGTTGCGGTCAGCTCCCACATGGGGACTGAGATGCCGAGCTCCTTAGCCGCCTCACGGGCTTGGTGGACAGCCCAGAGCTGATCTGCAAGGATGAGCTGCGGATTGCCGCCAGCCATCTCGCAGAGGTGATGTTCGATATATGAGCGAATTTGGTGCACTGCCAGAGCATGTGTTCTAATGAAGCTATTTCCCTACAATGTGGACAAAGATTACTTCGGTATAGGTCAGGGTACATGATGTGTAACATTTTCAAAGTAGGGTACCACCACGTTTGCAAAAGCCTTATTGTAAGTGCTTGTGGACGAGTTGGATTTTTGTGAGGTGGAGCGAAAATCCTTCTAGGCAGGTAGAAATGTTTAGGGAGCTCGTTATATGTTGTAACCATTTCCCCGTTATCCCTTTCACCAGTAGAACGCATCGCCGGGCAGGCGCGGTTGGAGAGGTTTCACGCCGCCTCGTGTGCTGCTTCATTGAGATTGGGAGGGGAGTCGTTGATTTGTTCAAGGTGAGCTGGGAAACAACTCAGAAGATGATGCGTTATGTTCTTGCCATGTAGTATTCTCAGCGTTTGTTCTGAGACCGTCCCCTTTGCGAAGGCCCGTAGTGCTGCCATGGAATCACTGTAGACGACTTCAATGTTATCCATCTTGATTGCCAAGGCGATGGCCACCTGTTCCGCAATGATTGGGTCTTTCGTCTTGACCGTCGCCGAGTTGACGACATGGCCATCCCCATCGACCACCACTGCTAGAAAATCTTTCCCATTGGCGTAGGAAGCCGCGTCAACAAAAACTACCCCTCGTTCCTCGTTTGAGACTTGACTAGTATAGTCCTGGCTACTCTTCTTCCGATGTTGTGTTCTGGATGCATGTTTCGTGGTATAGGAGATGTCATAATATTCTCCTGATGTTCTCGGGAATACTATTGTAAATGCGTCTAATTGACATTGGGTGTTGGCCCAGCTCCTGCAGGATTATTCTCCCGACCTTGTTGTAGATAACCTTGCAAACTCTGCTCTCTCTTGGGCTTCTGCTATTTCTTCGAGCGTGTTGTGGATGCCAAGCTCAAGTAGACGCTCGGTGATGATATGTATGGGTAGGCCCAGGACCTTCTTGATAACTTTCATGAGAAGCACATTCAGTTTCTCAGACTCTGCTCTAGACCAGCTGTGCATTGCTGCCTCGTACGCGAAGTGGCTTAGAACAAACACATGCATCAACCGGATGATTCTGTCTTTCTTGATCCCAATTCTTTTGTGGGCCATTCTGCATATGAGGTGCACCGCACTGCCTGTTTTCCGAGTTAACTTGGCTATACGTTTGCTGTTAGCGCCGGTAGACTCTATCAGCATGCCTAGGACTTTGATGGAGTCGACCCTCTGGATGGAATTCCCTTAATTTGTACTGAGGTGGATGTCTCTCTGGTTTAATGGCCTCCATCCCCTGGGCTTCGGTCCCCGGCGTGTGGTCCAATACAGTAAAAGTTCTGAATTACTGGAGGTGCTTTTGAGCCCAGAAGGACGAAGGTACTCTTATACGGTTTCAATCGCCTCTTGCAGGGCGCTCTCATTCTGCCCCTCACTCACACCTGTGCACATGATAGTAATGTCATCTGTGTAGATGCTGTGCTTCAATCTTCGATGCTCGATAATTTTTTGACAGTCGAATCATGGCAATGTTGAACCGCATTGGCGAAACCACTGCTTCTTGCGGCGTGCCCCTTGCTTCTAGTTCGATTGCTGCGGTCTAGATATCTGCCATCTTCATCACGGATTTCCTATCTGTAAGAAAGGGCCATACGTAGTCATGGAAGGCTTTCCCCAGACCAAGCTTGGAAATGGATTCGAGTGATGAGTGATAGATGTTGTCAAACGCTTTTTTCTAGATCTAGGCACAGAATGGCTCTCATGTCTCTGGTTTTGTTGTCGATGACCTGGCGTTTGATAAGCTTCATTGGGTCTAGTGTGGATAGCCCTGCCCTGAATCTAACCATATTGTACGTATATAGGTCGTTATCTTCCAAGTACCTGTTTATCCTGTGCAATATGGCATGTTCTGCAACCTTGCCAATACATGAAGTCAAGGATATTGGCCTCGTGTTGTCCAAGTTAGGCTTAGAAATAAGGATCGTGCAGGCCAGCTTCCACTTCTCTGGCACCCTGCCTTCTTTCCATGCTGCATTGATCATATCATTCAAGGTGTCCATTGAATCGTTATCAAGGTTACGAAGGGCCTTGTTTGATATACCGTCCGGGCCAGGGGCCGACCTGCCGTTGAGATCAAGCAAGGCTCTTCTGATCTCCTCGATGTTAAAATCGCCTTCAAGATCTAGATCGGGCGTGCCCTGGTACTGTCTACTTGGTGGTGCCAATCCTCTTTTTATTGAAAAGTACTTATGCAATAGCCGCTTGCCAACTTGGTGTTCTGTAGAGCGCCCTATCTCTTTATGCAAAATTTGAGCGAAAACTTGCCTTTGATTTGTTTTGGTGGTGTTTTAGTTGAGGAGATGTTTTAAAATATTCCATGTCTTGCCTTTGCGCATCTGATCATCGACGGAGTTTCAGATTTTATCCCATTGCTGCCTAGATAGTGCGCGACAACGTTTCTCGACTGATCTGTTTACCTCAGCTATCTTCTTCCTCAGTCTTCGGTTCAGGCACTGACCCTTCCAACGGTTCAGTAGTGTTTGTTTTGCCTCAAGAAAATGAGCGATCGGGCTATCCATTCTTTAAACCGGAAAATTTGTGGTGGAGGAGACGGATTTGATGTCCTCCTTAATCTGTTTGACCCACTGCTCGAAGCCTGGTCTGTGGCCATCTTGTTCCCTTTCCATCTTTAACTTCCTGAACGTATACGAGTCTGTGAAGTGGAATTCTCTCTGCTTTTTACGCTCCATGGAGAAGGTAGTGGCACGAACGCAGTGGTCACTCCCTACGTCTACAGCAAGGTTCATCCACTGTGCCTTCTTGATTTTCGTTACAAATAAAAGGTCCGGGGTGGAATCCCTGCAGCAAGATGTACCAAGCCTTGTTGCTAGGCTGGGGTCTGTGATTAGGGTGAGATCAAGTTCACTGGCACTTTGCCAAAGTCAATTTCCTTTCCCAGTGTTGTAGTTGAAACCCCATGTATGATGAGGGGCGTTGAAATCACCTGCTATGACGAGTGGACATTCTCCAGTGACAGTTACAGCTTTCTTTAAAACCGTCTTGAACCCTTGCTTTTGTTCCTTTTGACGGCTATATATGTTAAGAATAAAAATGCTCGGACGGTTGCTGGTACCTGGCACGATCTCTACCATGACGTGTTCCAACCGGCTTGCTTCTATCTAGAGGTCGTGGCTTACGTGCGTTAGTTTGTTGGATACGAAGGTGCAGACTCCCCTCCCTTCAGTATCGCCTATTACAGGCCGGAATCCAGGCAGCGTGGCTTGCGGTGAAAGGGTTTCTTGCAATAATATAATATGAGGCTTTTCTTGGCTGCTCCAAATATACTGCTGTATGGTTATCTTGTTTTTAAGGTAACCTCTACAGTTCCATTGCCAGATACAGAATGCTTCACGTAGCGCTGCCATCATGGTTATTAAATGGGCCCCCAGAGCCTGATGTGGCACCTGTTCACAGGTATGGTACCACTAGTATTGTTGGCCGAAGAGGTGCGTTTGGTGCGTGCGGAGGCCTTGCTGTGTTGTGTAGATATGTTTCGACCTTTGTAATGCGTAAATTCATATGCTCTTGCAGTGCCGCCACGGTTGATTGTAGCCTACCCATCTGCTCGCTGAGATTGGCTACTACCTTGCTGAGCGTGTCAAAGACCTCTTTCATATTTGACATGGTTATTTGGTTGGCTTCCACGTGCTCTGCCATGACTGCCCTCTTTTTGGGGGTTCTCGAGTCCCCCACGTTTTCAGCCACAGGGACATGAACCGGCTGAGGCGTTGGCTGTGAAGACTGCATGCTGGTTAGATTAGTAAAAAGATTTTTTTTTATTTCCTTTAATTTGGCTGATAGCCTCTAATTCAATTTTGTAAGCCTCGCGTTTTCTTGCTCTAGCTGTGCGATTCTATCATGCTCTGGCAGCTAAAAAGATTCCAACACGAGAAAAAGATAATGCGCTAAACCCTGTCAAAAACTTTTTCTTGATCTAGGGAGACAAAAAACCAGACACCTGTGTTCTCGTTGCAAACGTAAACAGATCACGGGTCAAAGCAAGTGAAGAAAAGTATGTACGACCTAGAACACAACAAGTTTACACGTTAGTGATTAATTCAGGTAGGACGGATGATATGCGATGCACTGACATAGCGGTTATTATCTTATAGTCAGAGTTCAGTATAGAAATGGGTCTCCATGCCTTTGAGTCTGACGCTTCACCACCGCAGAAGGATGAATCTGCTCTCAAAAAACGTTTCAGGCGAAATACCATCAGCAAGAATCCGGTTAAGCACCTACAACAGGTGGACATGTATTTCCCTAAAAAACTGTGTGTTTAGAAAAAATGTTAAACCATTTCGAGTACTTCGTACTCAACTATGGGAGAGTGCTGAGCCGTCCCGCTAAAAGAATGAAACTCACATATGGGGGGGGGGGATTAGAAAAAGTGGGTAACGATTTGAAGTACTCTACTGTGCATAGAGAAGTTGTTCACGATTTAGAGTGCGACGTACTCTACTATGGGAGAGCGGAAAGCCGTCCCGGAGTGGAAGCAAACCAGCAGTGCTGTTGATGACACTACTGTTTAGAAAAAAGTGTTTAACGATTTAGAGTACTAGGTACTGTACTATGGGAGAGCATAAAGCCGTCCCGTGGGGGTGATAAACCTTCACGCTGTGGAGGCGATCATCCAACCATCGCAGTTGGTGTCGCTTACAGCTTCTGGAGGAGGACCACATACGGTCGATACGACAGCGGTCGAATACGGTCACATACATACGACCACATACGGTCGATGCGACACTACTATGAGAAGCCGACTACAGCCACAACATCAGTGGAGCCAGACTGCGAATATCTTCTGGCCAGTCTTATTCATTACAGTTACAAGAGGGACACAAGTTTCTCTAACACTTTTTTATAAAATACGAGTCAAGCTTTTGTAAAATAATTGCTGCAAGAATGCGTGAGAAGATATCAGTAGAACTAAACATAAACCCCTTATGAAGACTTTGAATGAAATATGTTAGATTTTTTCTTTAGCCTAAAAATGGGCAGATCCCACATACAGTGTAAATCGATGATGTGTGAAGCGTGAATGAGAAACGTTTATATGTCACTTTAAAATCAGAACAACGTTAGATTGGATTGCATAAACTTTTATTTGGTCCTCCAAAACACAGATCACTGTGTTGCGGGCAGCTCCCACGTGGGGACTGAGATGCCGAGCTCCTCAGCCGCCTCGCGGGCTTGGTGGACAGCCCAGAGCTGATCTGCCAAGGATGAGCTGCGGATTGCCGCAACCCATCTCGCAGAGGTGATGTTCGATAAATGAGCGAATTTGGTACCTGCCAGAGCATATGTTCTAATGAAGCTATTTCCTCACAATGTGGGCAAAGATAACTTGGGTATAAGTCAGGGTACATGATGTGTAACATTTTCAATGTAGGGTACATCCGCGTTTGCAAAAGCCTTATTGTAAGTGTTTGTGGACGAGTTAGATTTTTGTTAGGTGGAAGAAAAATCCTTCTAGACAGGTAGAAATGTTTAGGGAGCTCGTTATATGTTGTGACAATATCCCGGTTATCTCCTTCACCAGTAGAACGCAGCCCCGGGGAGGCGTAGTTGGAGAGGTCTCACGCCGCCTCGTGTGCTGCTTCATTGAGATTGGGACGGGAGTCGTTGATTTCCAAGGTGAGCTGGGAACCAACTCAGAAGATGATGAGTTATGTTCTTGCCATGTAGTATTCTCAGCGTTCGTTCTGAGACCGTCCCCTTTGCGAAGGCCCGTAGTGCTGCCATCGAATCACTGTAGACGACTTCTATGTTATCCATCTTGATTGCCAAGGCGATGACCACCTGTTCCGCAATGATTGGGTCCTTCGTCTTGACCGTCGCTGAGTTGACGACACGGCCATCCCCATCGACCACCACTGCTACAAAAGCTTTCCCACTGGCGTAGGAAGCCGCGTCAACAAAAACTACCCCTCGTTCCTCGTTTGAGACTTGACTAAGCATAGTCCTGGCCCTCGCTACTCTTCTTTCGATGTTGTGTTCTGGATGCATGTTTCGTGGTATAGGAGATACCGTGATATTCTCCCTGATGTTCTCGGAATATAATTGTAATTGCGTCTAATTGCCATTGGGTGTTGGCTCAGCTCCTGAAGGATCATTCTTCCCGACCTTGTTGTAGATAACCTTGCAAACTGTGCTCTCTCTTGGGCTTCTGCTATTTCTTCGAGCGTGTTGTGGATGCCAAGCTCAAGTAGACGCTCGGTGATGGTATGTATGGGTAGGCCCAGGACCTTCTTGATAACTTTCATGAGGAGCACATTCAGTTTCTCGGACTCTGCTCTAAACTAGCTGTGCATTGCTGCCTCGTACGCGAAGTGGCTTAGAACAAAACATGCATCGACCGGATGAGGTTGTCTTTCTTGATCCCAATTCTTTTGTTCGCCATTCTGCGTATGAGGTGCACCGCACTGCCTGTTTCCGAGTTAACTTGGCTATAGGTTTGCTGTTAGCGCTGGTAGACTCTATCAGCATGCCCAGGACTTTGATGGCGTCAACCCTCTGGATGGCATCCCCTTTATTTGTACGGAGGTGGATGTCTCTCTGGTTTAATGGCTTCCATCCCCTGGGCTTCGATCCCCGGCGTGTAGTCCGATACAGTAAAAGTTCTGAATTACTGGAGGAGCTTTTGAGCCCAGAAGGACGAAGGTACTCTTATACGGTGTCAATCGCCTCTTGCAGGGCGCTCTCAATCTGCCCCTCACTTACACCTGTGCACCAGATAGTAATGTCATCTGCGTAGATGCTGTGCTTCAATCTTCGATGCTCGATAATTTCTTTGACAGTCGAATCGTGGCAATGTTGAACGCATTGGGGAAACCACTGCCCCTTGCGGCGTGCCCCTTCTTTCTAGTTCGATTGCTGCGGTCTAGATATCTGCGATCTTCATAACGGATTTCCGATCTGTAAGAAAGGGCCATACGTAGTCATTGAAGGCTTTCCCCAGACCAAGCTTGGAAATGGCTTCGAGTATGAATGAGTGATAGATGTTGTCAAACGCTTTTTTCTAGATTT
This sequence comes from Rhipicephalus microplus, assembly GCF_013339725.1. Classification (NCBI taxonomy): domain Eukaryota; kingdom Metazoa; phylum Arthropoda; class Arachnida; order Ixodida; family Ixodidae; genus Rhipicephalus; species Rhipicephalus microplus. The sequence continues at coordinate 72,955 of NW_023611588.1, forward strand.
AGGCACAGAATGCCTCTCACGTCTCTGGTTTTGTTGTCGATGACCTGGTGTTTCATAAGCTTCATTGGTCTAGTGTGGATAGCCCTGCCCTGAATCTAACCATATTGTGTATATATGTCGTTATCTTCTAAGTATCTGTTTATCCTGTGCAATAGGGCATGTTCTGCAACCTTGCCGATAAATGAAGTCAAGGATATTGGCCTCATGTTGTCCAAGTTAGGGGGCTTCCCTGGCTTAGAAATAAGGTCGTGCGGGCCAGCTTCCACTGCTCTGGCACCCTGCCTTCTTTTCATGCTGCATTTATCATATCCTTCATGGTGTCAATTGAATCGTTATCAAGGTTACGAAGGGCCTTGTTTGATATACTGTCCGGGCCAGGGGGCGACCTGCCATTGAGATCAAGCAAAGCTCTTCTGATCTCCTCGATGTTAAAGTCGCCATCAAGATCTGGATTGGGCGTGCCCTGGTACTGTCTACTTGGTGGTTCCAATCCTCTTTTATTGAAAAGTACTTATGCAATAGCCGCTTGCCAACTTGGTGTTCTGTAGAGCGCCCTATCTCTTTATGCAAAATTTGAGCGAAAACTTGCCTTTGATTTGTTTTGGTGGTGTTTTAGTTGAGGAGATGTTTTAAAATATTCCATGTCTTGCCTTTGCGCATCTGATCATCGACGGAGTTTCAGATTTTATCCCATTGCTGCCTAGATAGTGCGCGACAACGTTTCTCGACTGATCTGTTTACCTCAGCTATCTTCTTCCTCAGTCTTCGGTTCAGGCACTGACCCTTCCAACGGTTCAGTAGTGTTTGTTTTGCCTCAAGAAAATGAGCGATCGGGCTATCCATTCTTTAAACCGGAAAATTTGTGGTGGAGGAGACGGATTTGATGTCCTCCTTAATCTGTTTGACCCACTGCTCGAAGCCTGGTCTGTGGCCATCTTGTTCCCTTTCCATCTTTAACTTCCTGAACGTATACGAGTCTGTGAAGTGGAATTCTCTCTGCTTTTTACGCTCCATGGAGAAGGTAGTGGCACGAACGCAGTGGTCACTCCCTACGTCTACAGCAAGGTTCATCCACTGTGCCTTCTTGATTTTCGTTACAAATAAAAGGTCCGGGGTGGAATCCTGCAGCAAGATGTACCAAGCCTTGTTGCTAGGCTGGGGTCTGTGATTAGGGTGAGATCAAGTTCACTGGCACTTTGCCAAAGTCAATTTCCTTTCCCAGTGTTGTAGTTGAAACCCCATGTATGATGAGGGGCGTTGAAATCACCTGCTATGACGAGTGGACATTCTCCAGTGACAGTTACAGCTTTCTTTAAAACCGTCTTGAACCCTTGCTTTTGTTCCTTTTGACGGCTATATATGTTAAGAATAAAAATGCTCGGACGGTTGCTGGTACCTGGCACAATCTCTACCATGACGTGTTCCAACCGGCTCGCTTCTATCTTGAGGTAGTGGGTTACGTGCGTTAGTTTGTTGGATACGAAGGTGCACACTCCCCTCCCTTCAGTACCCCTATTACAGGCCGGAATCCAGGCAGCATGGCTTGCGGTGAAAGGGTTTCTTGCAATAATATAATATGAGGCTTTTCTTGTCTGCTCCAAATATACTGCTGTATGGTTGTCTTCTTTTTAAGGTGACCTCTACAGTTCCGTTGCCAGATACAGAATGCTTCACGTAGCGCTGCCATCATGGTTATTACCTGGGCCCCCAGAGCCTGATGCGGCACCTGTTCACAGGTATGGTACCACTAGTATTGGTGGCCGAAGAGGTGAGTTTTGTGCGTGAGGAGGCCTTGCTGTGTTGTGTAGATATGTTTCGACCTTTGTAATGTGTAAAGTCATATGCTCTTCCAGTGCCGCCAAGCTTGATTGTAGCCTGCCCATCTGCTCGCTAAGATTGGCTACTACCTTGCTGAGCGTGTCAAATACCTCTTTCATATTTGACATGGTTGTTTGGTTGGCTTCCACGTGTTCTGCCATGACTGCCCTCTTTTGGGGGGTTTTCGAGTCCCCCACGTTTTCAGCCACAGGGACATCAACCGGCTGAGGCGTTGGCTGTGAAGACTGCATGCTGGTTAGCTTAGTAAAAAGATTTTTTTTATTTCCTTTGACTTGGCTGATAGCCTATCATTTGATTTTGTAAGCCTCGCGTTTTCTTGCTCTAGCTGTGCGATTCTATCATGCTCTGGCAGCTTACCTGTCATTACCTATGCCACGCTGTTGCGCACTCGCTCAGCCCAGCTGCCTTTCTGTGTAACTGCAGGCGTCCTCCCCAGGTTGGAAGCAGTGATCTCGAACTGAACGCCAGGCAGCTGGCCATTCGGCTGCCGTACAGGCTGATCTCGACCCTGATAGTGACTATGAGAACTCTGGCGCCCCCGTGATTGGGAGCGGGCCTTGGGTCTAGAACCTCTTCTGGAACGCGACCTCCCCTGGAGTGGGACCGCCTTTCCTGTTCTTGCGTAGTCTGGATGCTCTGGGTCCGGTAGGCTGAAATAAGCTACTTGTCATTGATGTCTGAACTCGATGTGATTGATGCGTCCCGGGCTTCTGTGGCTGCTCACGATCTTTCCCAACGTCAGCGTCTGACGACGTATGGCACTAATAACCTGTTCTTGTACTCCTTAACTGCCGTGGGATGGTGACCGTCACACAGCCTGCATCTTGGACTGCACTGGTGCAGCTTATCTGGGTTCTTGATCTCGCAGCCTCTGCAGATAATTTCAGCTGGGTTCGTACAGAAGTCAGACCAATGTCCCAGCTTTCCACGGACGTAACAAATGTCTATTTTCTTGTGGTAAAGCAAGCACTGCAAAAGTGAAGTTCCACGAATCTCACGAATCTCTGCACTTTGTGCCCTTCGAACGCTATGATGATTGTCCTGGTGTCCTTGATTCTCTTGAACTGCAGCGCGAGCGGGTTGTTCGCGTTCACCATCTTTCGGGTCACAATGTCCTGAGTATCGCTTACGGGGTCCCGCGAATCCCTCCTTTACAAGTATCGTGGGCTGCCGTGGCGTACGCGCTAACCTCGACAAACTTGCCTTCAATGTCAATTTGCTTGAATTTGAGGTATCTTGAAGCTCCGTCTTGGTACGGAGCGCTTGCCACCATAATTTTCTGCTGCAAGTTGGAACAGATGATGTCCTGCATGGCTTCTTCCTCTTTGACGCCGGCCGCCAGTGCTATCGCATCTGCCACTGCTCCAGCGCCGATTCTCGAGATATCTAATCCTCCACTTGGTCGTAGCACAATTTTGCTAAAGTCCTTGGGTAGTGGCATCATCCGTCCGGCTCGCACGATTGTGTGCTTGGTGTCATGTCTACTACGACTGAATCGAGCGTCTCCCCCAACGCCAGCCTTGGTTGAGCCCTTGGCAGCGGGAATGCTAACCGCGGCTAGCTTATCTCGTTTCGGCTTCCTTCCGACCCATGTCTTCCGTGCAGTCCTCTGGAGATATGTCCTCCCCATCTAATTGGTATTCCATTCTTAGTTGTAGGTCCTGGAACGCGCAGAGCGTTGAGTCACGTTGGAGCCGGGACGGTGCATCGGTGGCAATCGCCTCCTTGGTTAGGCTTAAATCCTCCGGTGGTGTTACCGTGTAAAAATGTCCCAAAAATGGTTTAAAAGTCCGTTCACCAGCACAAAGGTGGTTATCTGCTGATGTCTTCAGAACGTAGGCACACGATGTGACTGCAAACTTGGGGACAAATTCGTGGATACCATAGGACAGGACAGGACAAACAACTTTATTTGGTCCTGAGAGGCAAGGCAGCGGGCCAACTATGTAGGTCTTCTCCCAGCCGTTGGCTAGTCCCATGTCGGAACAGAGAGGCCATGCCTCTCCGCTCGTTCACGGGCCCTCTGGACAGCCTGAAGCTGGACGTCTTGTCTGGGGTCTGTGATTGCCGTCGTCCAGTCTTCTTCTGTTTTAAAATCCTGTAACGCAGGGCACTGCCAGAGCATGTGACTCAAAGAGCAAAATTCACCACAATCTGGGCAAAGGGATCAATATCTGGATGAAGCATGCTCAGAAAGCCCTAGAGGGGTAAGACCCCGTCTGGAGCATGCGGAGCGTGCTTGCTTGTGATCTGTGGAGCTTATGATGGGGAAAGGGAAAAGTCTGTTGCTCTCCTCTGTAATGAGATGTTATCTCGTGAAAAGTAACGAGAGGATCACTGTGGACGAGCTCTCCCGAACCCACCCGAGAGACCACCCGTCGCGGCTTGTGAAACCTCGCGCACAGTCGTGGGCTATCTCGTTTGGGTTCAGGTGACCCGGCAGTACGTCTGGTCCCATGTGAGCGGGAAACCAGACTATGTGATGAATAACGTCTGAGGGGGGTTTGCTGTGGAGAATTCTGGCTGCCTCTGTGGCTATCGATCCCGATGCGAACGCCCTAACAGCCGCTCGGGAATCGGTGTACACCGTGGTGCGTTTCGTGTCCAGTAATGCCAGCGCTGGATACCATAGGAACGCATTCTTGAAAGCAGGAGCCGATCTTTGCGCGTCCGCACAGGTCGGCACCTAGAGCGTTTCCTGAACAGCGTTACGGGTGGAGGTAAATGATGCCGTACAAGACTTCCGTGTCATCATTATCATGTTTTGATGTGTCGTTTACCTTCTTTATCTATTCATGGCACGTGATGCCAAATTTGGTATATGTACGTAGAGCCAGCGAAATGGCCGCGAGCATGCTATGAGCGGAATATGGTGTCGTGTTTTTACATGAGAGGAGTGTCAGGATTATCATGTTTGCACTAGTCATATATTTCTTCATTCATTTACGTTACGTAACACTCATTTGGCATATATGTGGAGCTAGCAAAACGGCCGCGTGCATTATGAAGGGCCCAATATACTGCAATGTAGCGTTGACGCGCGCGCACGTTGGGCACAGCGACGCGACGTTAGCAAAACGCGAGCACTCTATCTGACGCCAGCCGCGAGCAGCGTCCGTCGGCGCAGCCCGACGGCAACCAGCGCGAAATGCTACATGCTGCATTTCGCACCGATGTGTTACCCAGGAAACAATGCTTCTCCCTCTTTACGTGACGGCGGGACGCCGAATGCGCTGAAACGCACAACCGCCAAAGCAACGCAGTGCGGCGCGCGCCTGCGAGTATATAGCAGGACCAGCGCCTCGGGTGCAAGGCCCGCGTGGCACTAATAAAGGAACGCCGGCGAGCAAGCGCACCACGTTACGTCGAAATGTATTGGTGTCTTGACTGTGGCATGTAGTCATGTTCTCACATGACACGCATCTAATGATTATCATGTTTGCGTAAGTCACATACTTTTGCCATCCATTGGCGTCACGTAATACCAAATTTGGCATATGTGAAGCTAGCGAAACGGCCATGAGCGCATCATGAGTGTGGCATGTAGTCATGTTGTTACATGACACCCATGTCATGATTATCACGTTTGCATGTGTCATTTACCTATGTCGTCCATTCGCGAAGCGTAATACCAAATTTGGCATGTGTGAAGCTAGCGAAATGACGGCGAGCGCATCATGTGCGTAGCATGTAGTCATGTTGTTATATGACACGCATCTCATGTTTATTATGTTTGCCCCAGTGTCATACCTTCGTCATCCATGCACGTCCCGTTATACAAAATTTGGTATAAGTGAAGCTAGCGAAACAGCCGCCAGTATATCATGAGCATGGCATGTAGTCATGTTTTTACATCACACGCATCTCACGGTTATTATGTCTGCACCAGTCACATACCTTCGTCATTCATTCACGTACCGTAATATCATGTTGTTACATGACGCGCATGTCATGATTTTCATGTTGGGGTCTGTCGCTTGTGTTCGCCATACAATCATGTCATACCATACCAGGTTTGTAACATGCCATGTGAACGGGACCACCGCAAGAGCTGCAGGACCATGAAATTTAAATTATGACATTTGTGACATGCATGCAATGATTGTCATAATATGACTAGTTAAATATGTTCTTCATACAGTCATGTTATGCCATACCAAGTTTGGTATCGATACCATTATAGAAACGGCCCGGAGAGCTAAAAGTTGTAGGCGTCGAGATGGACAGACAGACAGACAGACAGATAGATAGATAGATAGATAGATAGATAGATAGATAGAGATAGATATATGATAGATAGATAGATAGATAGATAGATAGATAGATAGATGGATGGATGGATAGATAGATAGATAGATAGATAGATAGATAGATAGATAGATAGTAGATAGATAGATAGATATCAAGTGCGTTTGTTTCGCAACCTTCTGCTTCGCACTGAAAGAAAAGCAATGGATTCGAATAATATGTAGTGTACTAGTGTATATAGAGCGACCAGCTACACCGAAAAGGGCATAATGCAATTTTGGCAAAAAGCTGGATGTATTAAAAGACATGTGTAACTTATTGAAAGCTGTCTGCACTGTACTATAGGAGAGCTATACGATGGCGTTCCTAAATGAGCGGCACAGATGAAGTAATGTCTTGTAATTTGAGGAAGTGCCGAACGACATGCTGATGTAGATAGATAGATAGATAGATAGATATCAAGTGCGTTTGTTTCGCAACCGTCTGCTTCGCACTGGAAGAAAAGCAACGGATTCGAATATTATGTAGTGTACTAGGGTATATAGAGCGACCAGCTATACCGAAAAGGGCACAATGCAATATTGGCAAAAAGCTGGATGTATTAAAAGACATGTGTAACTTATTGAACGTTGTCTGCACTGTACTATAGAAGAGCTATACGATGGCGTTCCTAAATGAGCGGCACAGATGAATTGATGTCTTGTAATTTGAGGAACTGCCGAACGACATGCTATGTCACATACTGTCATTTCCCGTTGTAATGCACAAGAAGAGCGCTTAACAAAAGTATGTGAGATCAGTGAGATCTTACTGATATGAGAAATTTACGAGCAATGGAACTTAAAACAAGTGTTCGACGATTTAGAGTGCGGTGTTTTCTACTATAGGAGGACTCTTAGCAGTCCTGTGGTTTACGTACGCTTGTGTTTAGACAAAAAAAAAATGGTCAACGATTCAGAATACTTGGTACTCTGCTAAGATAACGAGGGGGGAATGAGAAAAAGTGGGCAACGATTTAGAGTACTTGGTACTCTGCTATGGGAGAGCTTGAAGCCGTAGCGTGGGCCGTCATAGGATTGTGAACTTTCAGGGATGTATAGAACCAATGATATAAATGTTTCCACGTAAACATCTCCAATTTCGGCAACAGAAGTGGTCCAAGTTCTCTCTATGATTTGTTTGTGAACTTTTTGTACAGAGAAATAATATGCATCAACCTACACATCTTTGAGACGACATCACCGACGAACCACTAAACTATATAGTTAGTTTAAGAATATAATGCGGCAGAGTTGCTTTCAGCCTAATTATGAGACCAATAAGCTTCTCTTATGTAACTCTCCTTCCCACGAAAGAATGGGAAACGTGCAATCGTAGCGAAGATACCCTTCGAACGCTGAAGAACGCTAGATAAAGACAAGGAGGTTTGATACAGACGACAGGGACAATGAGCCAGTTTCATTTGAGCCAGTTTTAGCATATTTAGGGCATTCCTAAAAAGCACAAACAAAAAAATGGCAGCATATCCACGGAGTGAATGATGGAGAGTGGGGCGAAGAATTCGTCCGTCCATACTACTACTCGTCCGTCCATACTAGTTCACTGTATTCATGGCACTGCGGCCGAACGCTCGCTAAACTTTTTGAAAACCCAGGAGGTTACGCCCAGCGAGTATGACGTAGCAAACTTTCTCAGTCAGATAGTGCTCAATGTACATGCCAATGGCTGCTAATGGGAAATGAGAGGTGGAGAATTCGGATTTTACTTTCTTACGGTTTGAGCTTCGTATCTACTTCCCATTTTTAACCACCTCGAGTTCATTCATGGTATATACAAGTTCATTGTATTCATGGCAGTGCGGCTCAACGCTCGCTAAACCTTTCTAAAGCTAAGGAGGTTACACCCAGCGCGTATAACGTAGCAACCCTTTCTTGTCAGATAGTGCTCAATGTACAAGCCAATTGCTGCTAATGGTGATCGCAGCCTGCGCGTTAACTAAAAGGCGAATGCTCCTGTTTCTCATTCCCCATTAGCAGCCATTGACATGTACATTGAGCACTATTTTTTATTGCTCAACAACGCACAGAAGAAGTCTCTCACCGGCACCACCTTGGAGGTCAAAATGTTATACTTGTTACATGCTGCGGGGGATGATCGGGTGCCGCTATAAGGAGCTTCGCCCATAAAAGATGAAAGAAGCACGTATGGCAGGACTGGCGAAGAACGTTTGTCGAGCGTTTATATAAACATGATGCATGAAGCATATATAATCGTTTATGTGCTATGTACGAAGTACATATACACCAATAAAAACGAACCCTCGACACGTCATGTGCTTAAACGTCAGATTATGAAATCAGGACATTCAAGATTGCATTCTCCCGTCAAGAAATGCCGGTTCTTCTTATATGTGCGCTTTAACGTCCCAAAACCACCATATGATTATGAGAGACGCCGTAGTAAAGGGCTCCGGAAATTTCGACCACCTGGGCTTCTTTAACGTGCACCCAAATCTGAACACTCGGGCCTACAAAGTATCCACCTCCATCGGAAATGGAGCCGCCGCCGCCGGGATTTGATCCTGCGACCTGCGGGTCAGCAGCCGAGTACCTTAGCCACTTGATCGCCGCGGCGGAGCTATGCCGCTTCTTCTATGAGAGGTTTAACTATTACCTGTGGGTGTGTATGAGTTCGGGGATTGGTAGAATGTGGGGTCGGCTGCTGGTATGTGATACTGAGGGTGTTAAGTATGTAGCGTCCGGTGAAAGTCTGAGCTAAACGAGTGTATTGCGCTCGTCTGTGGGCCTCAGTGAGTTCGGGTGTGGTGCTATGGAGCCCAAGCTGAAGAAGTTAAGTGGTCTGTGTGTTAGGGGGGAGGTGTAGGCCACCTTGTAGGCTTTACGAAGCATGGCATCCAGGGTGGCTATTTCTTCTTGTCGAAATCGGAGATACGGGATTGTATAAAGGAAGCGGCTCAGTATGAAGGCATGAATGAGACGACACAAATCGTGTTCCTTCATGCCATAGTGTTTTCCAGAAACTCTGCGGGCGAGGTGCGAGAGCGCATCCGTCACCCGCTTGAGTTTCTGGATAGTCAAGGTGTTACGGCGGTTATTTTGGATGTGAAGGCCCAAGATTCGGATTGTCCTCGACCTCTGCGATAGGGCGCCCGTCCAGAGTAACGGTGATGGGGGCAGTGGGAAGAGTACGTGGTGAAGGGCGTATGAGAAGCAGCTCAGATTTTCCGGGGAACAGGAGAGGACCAATGCTTTGTGCGTGTTGTTGTGTAATGTTTGCGGCGGTTTGTAAGGTTTCCTCTATGTCGCCATCACTACCGTGGGTGGTCCACAGTGTGATGTCGTCTGCATAGAGGGTGTGGTGAAGGTGAGGGATATTGTGAAGAGCGCGGGCTAAGGGAATGAGTGTGGCATTGAATAGAAAAGGGGAAAGTACCGAACCTTGCGGAGTGCCTACACCACTGAGGGTATATGGAGGGGACGCATGGGGGCCCATATGAACCTCGGCCGTGCGTCCTGATAGGAAGGCTTGTATGTAGGCGTACATACGAACGCCCACATTGAGGGGGGAGAGAGCCGCCATGATCGCTCGGTGTTCTACTCGATCAAAGGTCTTGGTTAAGTCCAGGGCGAAGACGGCTTTAGTATGAGCGGGGATGAGAGGATCAAGAATGCCGTGCATCAGTTGAAGCATGGCATCTTGGGCGGAGAGACACGGGCGGAAGCCCACCATGCTGTGCGGGTATAGGTTGTGGTCGTGCATGTGTTGAGTCAGTCTGTTTAAAGCAACGTGCTCGAGAAGCTTCCCGAGACACGATGTGAGTGAAATGGGGCGGAGGTTTGATAAAGACTACAGTGACAATGTATTCATTTGAGCAAGTTTTTGCATCATTAGGGCATTCCTAAAAAGCACAAACAAAAAATGGCAACGTATCCACGAAGTGAATGATGGAGAGTGGGGCGAAGAATTCGTCCGTCCATATTACTACTCGTCCGTCCATACTAGTTCACTGTATTCATGGCACTGCGGCCGAACGCTCGCTAAACTTTTTGAAAACCCAGGAGGTTACGCCCAGCGATATGACGTAGCAAACTTTTTCAGTCAGATAGTGCTCAATGTACATGCCAATGACTGCTAATGGGAAATGAGAGGCGGAGAATTCGGCTTTTACTTTCTTACGGCTTGCGCTTCGTATCTACTACCCATTTTTAACCACCTCGAGTTCATTCATGGTACATACAAGTTCATTGTATTCATGGCAGTGCGGCTCAACGCTCGCTAAACCTTTCTAAAGCTAAGAAGGTTACACTCAGCAAGTATAACGTAGCAACCATTTCTTGTCAGATAGTGCTCAATGTACATGCCAATGGCTGCTAATGGTGATCGCAGCCTGCGCGTTAACTAAAAACTGAATGCTCCTGTCTCTCATTCCCCATTAGCAGCCATTGACATGTACATTGATCACTACTTTTTATTGTTCAACAACGCACAGAAGAAGTCTCTCACCGGCATTACCTTGGAGGTCAAAATGTTATACTTGTTACATGCTACGGGGGATGAACGGGTGCCGCTATAAGGAGCTTCGCCCCTAAAAGATGAAAGAAGCACGTATGGCAGGACTGGCGAAGAACGTTTGTCGAGCGTTTATATAAACATGATGCATGAAGCATATATAATCGTTTATGTGCTATAGTGTGCGAAGTACATATACACCCATCAAACCGAACTCTCGACACGTCCTGTGCTTGACATGAGATTATGAAATCAGAACATTGAAGATTATATTTTCCCGTCGAGAAATGCCGTTTCTTCTTATATGTGGGCTTAACGTCCCAAAACCACCATATATGATTATGAGAGACGCCGTAGTAAAGGGCTCCAGAAATTTCGACCACCTGGGCTTCTTTAACGTGCACCCAAATCTGAACACTCGGGCCTACAAAGTATCCGCCTCCGTCGAAAATGGAGCCGCCGCAGCCGGGATTCGATTCCGCGACCTGCGGGTCAACAGCCGAGTACCTTAGCCACTAGATCACTGCGGCGGGACTATGCCGCTTCTTCTATGAACGGAGATGTTTAAATAAGGACTATAGGTGTTCGTATGGTGTCTGCAGTCGTCGCGCAGAGCACACGGTTGGTGACTTTGAAGTTTTTCCACTGAATCACGTGGCTTCCTGGTGTGGCGAGAGAGAGAGAGACTCGTCCGCAATGCGGAAGGTGAGGGGTGCCATTGGGACCGTCGTACGCTCGCTCGGGTGAGTAGAAGGTGTCCACTCAACGACGCCACACCAAACGTTTTTGGCGTGGTGGCAATGCTCTGTACCGCAGTATTCAAGAATTTACAGCATATCCACGAATTGAATGATGGCGAGTGGGCGAAGCTCCGTGGGATCATTAACCCCCGTATATTGCCCACTCGATGTGGTGAATCACGCCATATCGAGTTAAGTCATATCAAGTGGAGCTTGCTCTGTATGTATGTATGTATGTATGTATGTATGTATGTATGTATGTATGTATGTATGTATGTATGTATGTATGTATGTATGTCCACTTAAGCTCAACCTGGACTACACTAGAACATGCCTCTCCAATGCGACAGAGCGGATGGATGGATGTGGATGGATGTATCCGGCTGTGCCCTATAGATCGGGTGGTGGCTCATGCCACCTATCCATAAGTGCAGCGAGCGCTGCAGCGCAATCTAGTGGGCACTCCGAGTAATAGGGGTGGCTACTATGCCCACGCAGACAAGCCTGCACCTTAAGGAGCTTCACTCCTAAAATATTACACAATCTCCCGCTAAAGGCCACCATATGATGCGCACCAGTGGGTGCTAAGTCTTACACTGACAGCGACGTTGACGCTGGAGCTCATCGTGGTGTTGCGCAGGAGAAAAAACTGAGGAGCCGCAAAGCACGCAGTGATGAACTGGTGTTACTACTGAAAATGCCAATGGCTGCTTTCACGGCCATTGAAAGACAGAAGACTCCGATTGCGCACAAAGACCCGCAGTTCCCTTTTGATTACCCACAGGCTGCGAATTTCATTGTTGAATAACGCACAAGACAAATATCCCACCAGCAC
>NW_023611589.1:0-42249 GCF_013339725.1 Rhipicephalus microplus
CTTTCAAAAATAATGCCAAAACACTTCTAGCCCTTTCAAGGACTTTCATACCTTTAATCAACCGCTGCATTAGAAGCATGCCCTCGGAGCACGTAGATCACTATCGCGTCACCACAACCACACTTTTGTGTGCGGCAGTTGCAGCAAATGGTAGTTCCGTTTTCAATCCGTGTGCACTGGCTGCGCACGTGCCTTCAAAACTAAGTCGTTTTATGCTATGATTGCATCTGCCGCGGTCTTGTCCACAAAGTCGTCGCCATACATGATTGTGTCAAGAATGACTGCGGTTCCATCCACAGTGGCTGTGGCAATGACAACCACATGCACTGTAGAAAACAGTGCGTGCACTGGTAGCACATGTACTTCCGAAGCTTTGAGCATGTTGCTCTCGGCCTTCATTCAGGCGGTTTCGGTACTAAAGTCCATATCACCCACTGTGATTAGGATGAGTGTTTGGGACATTTGAATTTTGGCCCAATGAACGCAGTGGAATTTGGCTGGAAAATTTCACTCACAAATTTTGTATCTGCCGTGGTTTCGCATCACTTAGATTCTATTATACGTTTAGATGAATGCCTCCTAAGTTCGTTTCTAATTAAATGCGATGGGTTTGCAAAAAGCCTGGAGCAGATTGACCTGCGTTTTTGTCAATGCGACCAGATCACACACAGAAATTTCGATTTCCACGTGATTTTCATGACAACCATACAAACAAAAGAAACGGTTGAAATACGGGAGTCTCCCGAACAATCCGGGAGACATAGCAGATATGCATTTTTCTAGAGACCCTATCAAAAAACACAGGAACCAGGAAATACTAGTGCCAAGAAACTAGGAGAATTTTGAGATAAAGTCATAGTAAAATGCACGCAATTTAATTTCCATGCTTTGCATGAATAAGTGAGAAATTGTGTAACATTAAACGGTGCATTTTTTCCCAGCCGATCAGCACAAGGAACAACGACAGTGTTAGAGGCGAGAGTTGAGCTAGTTGGTATGATTAATTTAAGACAAACTTTTTTGCACTGCAGACACACATTCAGAGTGTGATTTTGAACAAAACTATAAATTCCCCTGCCAAAACATTGTGCTGCTGCCAATGTCAAACGTTTGCATTGGCTTTAACCACCCATAGCTGCAAGGCTCCTGCAATGACCAATAAAAACAAAATGAGACTCCACATTTTGCTGTATTTTTCGGCAAAAAAATAAATTTTTGAATTATATTCCAGCTTTTCATCATAATGTTGACAGAAACAGTGGACAAAGTACTTCCTTTTAAAACTTAATGAGGTGCTATTGCATGTTTACAGGGCAGCATGAATAGTAATGCCCGCACAAAACCCAAGATGCCACAGCCTGTCAGCTGATTGCAGAGACCAGCATACTCACTGTTTCCTTGAACCCTGCAGTCAGCCACCGGTTCTGGATAACAGCCACAACTGACTGCGGCGGGCTGCTGAGTTCATCAAAGGCATCCAGAAGGACATAGTCAATCACTACATCATACACCGTCGGGCACACCACCTGCGTAATACGGCTGCTTTGAGGACAAAATCGGTCACCTATTGAGAGGGAAAGTACGCAACATAACACAGTTCATTTCATTGTCACATTGCATCTTTTGTTATACCTTAAGCAGCTGAGCACAAGACACACCTTCTGAATCCAAAATTTCTAGAACGGTGTATTGGTGTTGTCCAATGAGACAACACAACTGACACTACAGTTGAATTCTAGTAAGAAGAACAACGCTCCAACAAAAAAATTTTCAACTTCCTATCAGCTGCCCATAAAAACAATGCAAAAAATGGCTAGCCACAGAGAATAACTTTCCTGGGTAATACCACTTGAACTTTTCATGAGTGCTATGACACAAAGAGTTTGCCAGGGATGGCAACTTCCTCGTTGCCATTCATCTGAATTGCCAGGGATCTCAATTCAGATGGCAACTTGACTAGTTGGCTTGTGACTTCCAGAGTGGTGTGGGTGCAACGCTAGACTCGCGTCTTCCCCTCATACATGGTTTCCGCTATCTGTGCACATCGTGATCTTTCCCCTTTGAGATGCCCTGTATGTGATTGTTTATCCACCCCAATGCAGCTGGCGGGTTTGGTTCAAGTGCGAGCCACGGTAGAGTTTACGAACTCTCCCCATGCTTCTGACGTAGCACTCAAAACGAAACTGCTGCTTGTCGTCACTAGTCATGTGATCGTGGATGACAACCATGGTGTTCTGAAGCTACATGTACAGCCAGTGTGCTTCGGTGCAAGCGAAACTACATTCTGCAGCAACCGTGAACAATATCATGCTTATGCCAACAACAACATAATCATTACTGTGCATCCCCCTAAATTGGGTATGGCAACACTCGGCTGTCTGAGGCCTGCCAACTCGTCTACCCTTGTTTCCTGCCACATCAACCCGTAATGATGGACCAATCTCGAATGCATAAAAGGTTCTTCCATATACTCACTGTATTTCACAGTACACTCGAACCTCGATATAATGAAACCGGATATAGCAAAATATGGATTATAATGAAGTTAATTAAGAATAGCCTTGCAATAGATATAATGTTAGTAATAAACATTTATAACAAACTTTCGAATATAACAAACTTATTTTTGTGCAAGATGCAACTTCATTATAATGAGGTTTGAGTGTACTCTCATGCAGCCAAGCAGCTGCTTCCACTGCAAGATAGGATTAGTGTGTGTGCAACAACACATGAGTGACTCATCTTCTTCATCAGATCATCAACCTCGTCTGTATGCGTCATCATCAGTGGGACGGCTTCATCTTACTCGTCACAGCCTGAGCTCCGCTGGAATGAAGTAGTTCCTGACAACTTCCAGTATTGTTGAAGGTTGGCTTGGCTGTAATGGTTTATCTAGAAAAGTGCCCATTACTTTTTATGGTTCATTAGGGTCATGATTAGACGCAGAAACTAAATACTCACATAGCCAAAAATACTCACATACTCACATAGCCAAAACTGAATACTCACATAGCCAAAAATACGAGTGTTTGGAAAGAGCCACTGCTGTAGCACAACTGGTAGTGTAATGCGCAGGTACAGTCGAACCGCTTTAAAAGCGACATACATCGGGTAGCAGAAGTTGTCCCTTTTATAGTCAGTGTTTCCAATGAGCACAGTACCACGTCCACATTTCTTAGTGAACCTGTTCTGCTTTAACCACAATGGTATTTCTTTTATCCAACAGTCTGCTACATCAGCACTTCTTACAAAGGGGTTCAACTTTAATAGAATCTCCTACCACTTGTATTTGCTTATTCCTCCGGACACCGCAATTAAATGCTCCTTCGACTGTGCCACCTTTCGCACCACGAAATTGATACGGCTTTGTCTTATTAAATTCAGGCCTTTCCCTTTTTCGTAATGATTACAAGAGGCTCAACAATAATTCAGCATGCATCACAAGCAGCTGAATGGTTAGCTGCCATTGTGCCTCTTCAGTTTATGCAAAAAGTGAAGCTCATATTCCAAGTACTTAAAAAAAAAACAATTAGTGCTTACCAATTGCACAAATTTCACAGCCAGATAGTGTATTTTTGACCGTGTCTTAATACAGTCAAAGCCCTTTGCAAGAGACACTGATATAAGAGACAGATGGGTATAAGGGACACCAGTGGGCCTACAGTAAAGTACGAGGAATAGGAAAGTGCGTACGAGGTACATTGTTTATAAGAGATATCTCATATAAAAGACAAGAATTGCTGCCCGGAGCATGCCTCATGTAAAGGCGTTTAACTGTACTACAAAAGCTTGCCCAGGATGTCTAGACATTTAGTTCCCGAAACGCTGCAACATGTGCTCGTGTTAGAACCACTGCAATGAGTACTACAGCGGCGAGTAATTGAACCTTTACTGCCTCAATTGAGCTACCATCAGCCTCAACTAGCTGCAGATAGTGTGAATGGAGGTGGCTAACGATGTAGCCTTCGGTCGACGGCATCCTGCCAGCTCCAACTGACCCCTTTGTACTGCAGCTCCTTGGTAATTTGGTCGTAGTGGCTGCTGTCCAGCAGGTAGGCAATCAGCTCACGGTAGGTGTGCAGGGCATCTTTCGGGTCCTGCACAACATGAGCATGGCAAATCCTTCGTAAATAGGTTTTTTTAAAGTCGCGTTTTTCAATAAGAGAAGCCTAATCTTTCTTCATGCGGCAACGTGCTGCCCTTAGCAGAGATGAGACTTTTGCTTGATGCACATTCATACTTTTGCTGTCCGCAGACTTATAAATCGACAAACAGCCCTGTGTTTTGCCACTGACAAGTTCCAAAGTCTGTATTAATGAGCCTACGGAGGGAAGCTTAACAAAGTGGCTTGACTGAAGAACTCTGAAGCGGGCATTATATAATGCAAGCACAAGCTGCACAGGGCTTGTGCAGCGTGTTTTACTTTCACAAGGGAAGGCTCTCAACATAGTAGGGAAAGGTGGTTTAATGCATGGTGGTAAACTTTGTAATCTCTGGTGAAGGATGTCACTGTTCCTGACATCAAGCGAAGCATTTACTGAAACACTAGCAAAAGCCCCACAAAACGTCACAGCTGCACACAAGCCCTCACTGATCTCTAGCCAGGAAAGCAATAGCTGTCATTCTCAATGCAAGACAAATGTATCTCTCGGCTATTCTTAACTGGCCCTGTTGGGTTCAGGGTGGCTAAGCATAATGCAGCATACGTGTGCGAGTCAGGCATGTAGCCAGGATTTTTTTTTTTCAGGGGGTGGCCTAATTGTTCGAAAGAAAGTCTTTTCATGGCAAATAGAAAGTTGCCAGGGAATATAGAAGATGCGTAATTGTTAGAAGAAAATGAGAACAAAATGGAATGCAGCACAAGAGGTGAGTTAATCAGCGATGAAAAGCAAATTTATTTTGACAGTGCAGTAGAGCTAGTGCGTGTGCATAAGAATGCTTTCTTACCAAATAATGTCAACCAAGAAGGCCCATTCACTAATAGGAAAACATGTGACAAAAAAAGGGGGGGGAATCGCAAGGGAACCGGTCATCCACTTACGCATGTGCAGCAAAAAAAAAAAAATATCCGATGCTTTCTCGGCCGCACTTCTCAGACTCTGTCTTAACAACAGACCTGCGAGAAGAACGGGAGCCATTTTCCATTTTATGGCAGGAATTTTTGAACAAAGAACTAAAACACGGACGCTTCCCTGACGCAAAAAAGGCAGAATGTTAAAATTAATTATAGCAAGCAATTTTAAAGAATTGGCTTTACCATATAGTCAAGGCCAATGTAAAAGAAAAAAAAAATGTAGCCTAGCCGAAGAAAGCAGTTCATGCTACAATTTTCATGCATCGCGGTTTCTCCATAAACACAGCTATAACTTCGTCAACACTGACTTGTATACAGTGAATGGATACTACAGCCAGACCATCAAGCCGTTCCTCAGCCGTCCAGTTCCTCAAATTCGTTCTCACTATTTTCAATATCAAGAAGCTGCGTCTCCAGCGGTTGCCAATATCTTGAGGAGTGTGTAAATGTTCGAGAAGAGGGCTTTGTCGCATTCAGCTAAAGTGTTCGTCGCAAAGCGGGGAAATTACCCCTCTTGTATGGCTTTCCATTTATTTTTCCAGATTTCCCATTCACCTTTTAGTGTAGGAATAAGAGCTGTTGTCATATCGTAACAGAGCTGTTGTCATATCTACAATCGTAGTTTTCCCAGTATCTTTGTGTTCATTATTTGCAAGTTTAGCTAGTTGGAAGTCAGCGCTCTTTCTGTCTATCCTGTTCCTTTTTTCCTATGTTCGTGCGCTGAAAAAACTTGCAAATATGACTACGCACCGACTTGCCCAAGCTTACACTCTTGTGAGTTACACCTCTGTGTTCCTACCACCCGTGGAATCCCGCACTTCACTTTGAACTCCACTGCTCTGTCTTGACATAGAGAGAATATTTTGTGGCATTCTGCCCCGTGTTAGTTCCCATCTCTTCCAGCTTAGTCAGCACCGAGTCAACCTGCTCCAAGGCGAAGCCCATGTAAATATATGGGCTCTGCATATACACAGAAAAGTGGTGTTTGAGGCCTAGGAATGTCTCACTAACAGCGAGGCATATAAGAATTTTGGGTGAACAGATTCGCTGATTGAGGCTATGAGGGGTGGATGCTGTTTCTTTGTCATGGATGGTGTCAATGAACTCTTCAACTGAGGATGCTATCTCGGAAAGCGCTTCTCCAAAAATGCAACTGAGTCATGACGTTCCACCCACCTTGCTTCACAATATCGACGCAGCCAGTCCAACGACATTTTAGATGCTTCTATATGTTTTTTCACTGGACTGCTGGCCTTTTGGGTGACACCCAAAAGAAAGGGCACACTTAACTAATTGTGCCAAAGGCCCGATGAATGTCTTGGAACAGCTGAGGCATCACTGAAACAAAGGTTCAGGGAGTGCCATGAGCAATGCGTGTACAAAGCCATTGGGAGTCATTCTGGATAAGCACCTGCACCCTTGGAGGTCAATGACACTCTTCCCTCCTCTTTCACCCAATCGAACTCTCATCCTGGTCGCTGGGTCGTCGAGCCATCTGACTGGCGGGAGCTGCAGACACAGGATGCCGTAGGGTTGTCCGACGCTGGCTATATAAGCCTAAGACATTACTCGCTTCTTCTCTATCCTGATGAGATGTAAATACACCTCCGTCTGTCCTGCAAAAGTATGTTTCCTCACTAGAAAAGATGGGTCCGGTGACGAGGGCCAGCTACCAGTCGAGACAGGCCGGAGCCGGTCCTAACAAACTGGAGGCTGCAGTAGGATCCTTCTAAGGGCCATTCTATACGCTACCCGCACAGCCGCAACGCACGTTCCTGGACCCCTGCCGCACCCAAGCAGAGGGTGAAAGAGCATTACCGATTCGCTCATTTCCCCTTGCTTGGCTGCGGCTGGGCAGGGAACGCATGGAATGGCCCTAACCCCTGAGCCCCAACACACGAGAACTCGAGAAATCAAAGTGGAATCAGATTCGTCTGATTCACAAGACGAATCTGTGAGAAGGATGTGGCCCTTTTCCCGCAGCCTTCACTGTGCAATGCATACATAAATCATGCAGAAGCTTCTCTGGCTTCCTAGCCCGAACCCAAGGGCGTGGCGACGGAGGCATGGAGGGTCAGTCATTGAGGCATCAGTTAGTGAGGTCTGTTGCTCAAGGGATAACATGGTTCGCTCAACCAGAGGGCAGAGGAGACGTTTAATGATGTGGTGCGGTCAGTTGGACTGTTGAAACGTATCAATAGATGATGCCATGGGAGCAGTGACGAGTTTTGAAGAGGATCACCGAGGAGACATGTGATCACCTTATACTGCAAAGGAGAACAAATCGTCAGCGCTGCTGTTTAGGGGGAGTGAATCGTCAAGCTGGTGAATATGATAGGGGCTTCACGCAGACCAGCATAACAAGGCCCAGATATAAGGTGGAGCTCATAGTGAACATTCGATTTGATTTCATTACAAATGCAACGTCTAAACCACTGCTTGTTCTTTCTGAAGTCAACGACTGCCACATTGATGTTTCTGTAAATAATAAATACAGAACATTCAAGCAGAGTGCCCTTGCAGGGTGGTCGAACCAAACTCACACATGCTTAAACTGCAATAATTGTCTTCGTTTACCCGTGTCTACATGATTGAGTGCATCCAACGAGTGCTGATTTGGCAGAACGAAAGCTTGAGAACAAGAAGTGGTGCATCAACTCGCACAATGTTGGAGCGGCTCGTCTGTCCTAACGCACGGCGGCGATCCATTACTTCTGTTGCTCTTTCTCATAAGGCCTAGCATTACATGAGTAAAACTGTGTTGCGGGCAAGTTTTTGTAGGTTTTGAGCACCCCACCTCAGAACAATTATTAGACATCCCTAGAAGTTTCCATTACCACACATACGAGAAACGTTGCTACAGTGAACTCCCTTTAAGACGAACTCTGCTAAGATGAATTCTTGCTTAAGACAAACAACACGGGGGTGGTTGGTTTAGACACAATGCAAAAAAAATCTGCTTTAGACAAACCATGTAACAGGCTTCTTATGATAATCGAACTATCGCAACAACAAACAACGACGGAGACTCTGCGCAACACACAGTCTTGATTGGGGCATTCAGGCGAACAAGAGAAAGCAAAATAAAAAAAAAAAGAGCGAGAACTTTCTGGCCTAAAGACTCGAAGCATATCGAAAGCTAATTGCTTTCGATATGCCTTGAAAGGTCAGTGCATAAAGCTGGCATCTCCCTCATCCCTAGCCTGTAGATGGAGAAAGGGCTGGCTATATCAGCAAAGAAAGCAACAAAAAGTGTTCGTCCTTTCGTATTTTCCTCACATTCTTCAGTTCCCCAACAGAAGTCTATTTTTTAGACTTAAGTAAGGCTTTCGACAAAGTTTGTCACCAACTACTACTTTTCATTAGTAAGGCTTTTGACAAAGTCTGTCAACAACTACTACTTTTCAAATTGAGCCTACTAAACCTTGACAATAATTTACTGAAGTGGATTGAGTGTTTTTTTATCTAACAGCATTCAGTACGTTACTGCTAACAATCACAATTCGTCATCTGCTGCGGTCCATCGGGAGTACCGCAAGGAGTACCGCAAGGGTCAGTCCTTGGTCCGCTTTTCTTTCTTATTTATGTTAATGACCTCACGTCTTCTATTTCTTCTAACATTCATCTTTTTTGCAGATGATTGCGTCATTTTTCGTAAAATAACCTGTGATAACGACATTTCATTACTTCAATCTGATCTCAACATCGTAGCAGCCTAGTGCAGCACATGGCGAATGGACTTAAACATTGACGAATGTAACGTAATGCGCGTAACAAGATCACCCAACACCTCGCTAACATACTACATAAACAACGTCCCGCTCAATCCGGTCAACCCGTATAAATACTTGGGTGTTCTTATCACGACAAACCTATCTTGGGCACCTCACATCGAATACATTACTAACAATGCCAATCGCATGTTAGGCTATATACGTTGCAACTTTTCCATCAGCATTAAAATTGCTCTTACATAAAACATTGGTAAGATTCAAACTCGAATATGCCTCTTCTGTGTGAGATCCTTACCACGATCACTTCACTAGAACTTGTACAGAATAACTCCATCCGTTTCATACTGTCCAACTATAATCGCAATGCCAGTATAACTTCAATGAAATCCAACCTAGGCCTCCCTTCACTTGCATTCCGTCGGCAAATATCCCGCCTGGCCACTTTTCACAAAATATTCCATCATGCCGCCCTTCATGACCAACTAATCCTCAATCCTCAGTACATATCTCACCGTATCGACCATTGTTATAAGAGTGGCATTGCATTATGCAGCTTGCAGTGATTTTATCGATCATTCATACTTTGTACATCAGCAGATTGGAACCATCTACCCGAAGACGTAGTAACTATTACTAATAACCATCTTTTCCATCAAGGATTAACTAATTTTGTATAATTAAAAAGTGTACAAAGCACTATGTAATGTATTTTTATGTATTATTTTCATATTGTATTGAATTCATTGTATATACACAGCTAATATTGTATAATGAGTAGATTTTATTTGTTGAATAACTTATTTTTATGCTGTATTTTGTTCCTTGTAAACTTGTAACCACTCCCCTCTATAATGCCACATGGCCTTGAGGGTAAACAAAATGAAATGAAATGAAGAAGTAAAGTAGAGAACAGAAGGGCATAAGAGCTTCGCTAGAGGGGAAAATGCAAGGGAAAGGGGGGGAGGCAAAAAGAAGCCAAATGAAAGTGAAAACAATTTGTCTGTACATTATAATTACATGAAACGGAAACCACATATGCGGCATTAGCACCCCCATCAGAGGAGTCAGATGCATTGTTATCGTCGAGACACAATGGCATCTGAGCACATGTTGTGGTCAGTTTGCGTTGTTTTACACAGGGCCTGTGTACGTCATATCTGTTCCTAGTGAAATTCAGCAAATTGACATGTGCCATTTTCATTATGAAAGTGCACTATAAAGGAAGATCATTTTGCACACTAAATACAGCTACAGTATGTCTTTTTGTGTGCCCGAGGCTTGTAGGGGGGGGGGGAGGGCTGTACCCTCTTTTCTGACCAAGTGCCTGTTGCGAGTGCCATTTAATCCAGGACCCCACATGTGGTTTGGGGGAGCCGAGAAAATGCCAATTTTAATAAGAGCACACCTTGTTATATATCACACATATATTTTAAACGTGATCCGCCTGAAAACATGGCATAGTCTAAATAATGAAGCAAGGGACTGCAAGCACACTTTTTCTCTCAATGCAGCCAGCCTCTCGACAATGGGTGCTCACGGTCATTGAGTGAACTCTGGTGATTGGCTGCTTTACAACATGATTTGGTGAGTAAGCTGACGTTCATTGCAGTTTACACTGTCAGTAAAACTACTCCTCCCAAACTACATGCAGCAAAAATGATCTGAATCTGCATCAGTGACTTGCTATTCAGGTGAGACACTATAGGTTTTCCCAGTTAGCACGGCTTTTGCTGTTCCTTCCACCCAAAAACGTATCCACACTATTCTACTGCAATGGTGAGCCATATTCTGTCACCCCAGTTTTGTTTGCACAATTGCTCAAAGGTTCGTCCCACGACAAGTGTGCCCAAGCTAAACATTCAAGAACACTCAATTACATAGAACAAATCTGCAGATTAGTGGAGTCGGTAAATGAGAGCGAAAGTGCCTAGTTTTCCAAGAGGATGAAGCAAATAATCTAGTGCAGCTGGTCGATAGCAAAACAGTCAAAATTTTGGCCAGAATAACTAACATTTCAGCAAGTCCAGCTTGAAAGAAAAAGAGGATGCATGAAGCTGCATTTCTCTATTTTATATTCGAAGCTAATTATTTAAGAAAAGCTGATGTGTCGGTTTGATAACTATAGTTGCATCACCTGTTTACATGTCATTTGATGCAAGGATAGTTTACTCCGAAGTATAAAATTTTTTTAACAGGTTATTTACAGTGCCTGCCAAACATTTCGCAATGCTTCTTCTGTTTTTACACACCTCAACTTGCAGATGGTGGCAATCATTTCTTCGGTGAGAATAGCATGAGTGAGAATTTTCTTATGATTGGACCACACTCATTACAAGTGCTCTCCGCAGTTAAACAGTGAGACAAGATTAGTTGAATCCCCTCACATGGTTTGAATATTCAACCACGTTAAAGAGACACTGAAGTCAAATAAAAATTTACGTCAGAGTGAATGGTCAATGTATGATAACGCCTAAAACAACAATATTATCAACAGCAGTGCCCTACTTACCGAAAAATTAAGATAAATGCACAAGAACAAATGCCCCACAGTAGAACGTTCGCAAAATGATCCGAATGACAGACAAATTGCTTACAATTAATTAATCACTGAAATGAAAAACCTTCCGTGCATCAAAGGCACAATAAAATGCTTCTTGTTCGTTTCTGTTTGATGAAAAAAAAACCGCCGGACGTTATTATGGGGAATGGCATGAGTGGTTCAAAAATTCAATTTTCGCCTAGTTAAACTGGATAGGTCAAGCCATCTAGCAAGCCCAGTTGAACCAAGCACGCTTGCAGTCTTGAAGGTCAGGGCTACAAGTTGTTCAATGGCCGTTGTTGCTGCTTTGGCCCCCGCTACTTTCCCTCTACTACTATAGTGTCAGCAGCTGCGCATTAAAGCTGGGCAACGTTGTGCACGGCAACAGTGACGACAGACGTTCCATTGAGGCGTGTAATTGGAAGTGCGCTAACCCGATGCGGACCACTGAAATGAGATTTCATTTCACAATAAGCCCTTCCTTGGCACAAAAGTAACACTACGAGGTTTCTTGGTCGCTATTTCAACAATCAACGTCAACTAAATATATGCCTTAAGTGTTCCTTTAATAGAATGGGTCTTTGTAATGCGCTTGTTAATATTTTAACTAATCAATATACATACAAAACCTCTATGACAAGATACACTTACTTTTCCAGCACACAGCATGAAGCCACCAAGAATATGATTTGCTGCTTCTATAAGCCACTGGAGAACATCTGGCTGATTGGTTAGGCGCTGTGCAGAAAGAGGACATTCCAGTCAGCAGCTGCTTTATGACAAAAAATACGCACTACAATGAAAAGCTCGCTAAATGAAACCTTTGGAAGTGGCAAAAATTGTGGACAGTACCTGTAAATCTCTAAGCTCAGTTCCCAAATCACTTTGCAGCATTACAAATATATAATCAGATTCTGTATTCCAGATGCAACAGCAGATTAGCTGCCATGCTTAGAAAAATACAATTGCTTGATTGCAAATTTTTAAAACAGAAGAAAAGAACAATGTACACTGTAGCCATGGGCCATTGTTACCATGACATCCCACAATAGTTTTTATCTTGTGGTACCCAATGGCAAAATAACGTTTCCAGGGTGTTTTGAATCACCAAGCAGCAATAGAACATGAGCGCATTCCATTCGTAAAGGAACGTGGCTGCCAGAGTCAGGAGTTGAAACTGTGAGATGAAAGTCAGTTTGCCTCAAAGGTCTTGACACTAAATAATAATAACTGTTGGGATTTAACATACCAAAAGCATGATATGATTATGAGAGACACCTTCGTGGAGGGCTCCGGAAATTTTAACCACCCGGGGCTCTTTAATGTGCACCTAAATCTAAGCACACGGGCTTCAAGCATTCTCGCTTTGGCCTGGATTAGATCGCTCGACTTTGGGGTTAGTAGCTGAGAGCCTTAACCCCTTAGACAACCGTGGCGGGTCGGCCTTGAAGTTTCAATGTGGGCCATCAAATCATGTGAAACAAAATTGTGGGGCTTATCTCCACTATAAATAACAAGTAGTATGTAGAAGCATAGGGAGACAGCTGTGGATCAAATGTGAGAACATAATGAACTCCCTCGTGTGGGCCTCTGAAGGCTGCTCTATTGGGCTTATGCAGCACAAGCAGTGAACCACCAAAGTGTGCAGCACAAAACAAAAGCTGACTGCTACATATTAGGACAGCTATAATCAAGCGTTTGATAAACCATCGTCTGGCGAGGTAACAAATTGTGCAATAAACTTACACTCGCCAAGGTAAAAATGAAAGTAAACAGGCATTGACGTTTCGGGCCCCATACAGGTCCCTTGATCACAATGAAGATGCCAGCATGGGCATGCGGCTATTTATATAAAATAAATAGCCGCATGCCCATGCTGGCATCTTCATTGTGATCAAGGGACCCGTACGGGGCTTGAAACTTCATTGCCTATTTACTTTCATTTTTACCTTGGCGAGTGTAAGTTTATTGCACAAATATTAAAACAGCGGATTTCATAGAGGGCACCCAAAAGCAGGAGTCTGAAACTCGCCCTAGCAAGCGGCCCACAATGATGAAATTGTGTCCTGCAAAGGCAGGGACAGCAAAGAAGGTTGGAGTGGGTGGGGAGGGGGCTTCAGCAAAACGTCAGCGTATGATGCCCACTGAAAGAAGGCCTTTCTAATATCTCACATACGGGTCATTTATGACGGGGATATGGTGTAACATTTCGATACTAATATCCAATGACTGAAACCTATTGGGTGATTCACACATTTTGAAATTTTTGTGCCACGATTATTTTTCGACAAAGGGTGCCACATGTGGTGCCACACAAAAAGAATGCTTAAGGTTAAGACCAGTCATGTCTGTGTAGATAATGAACCCACTTATACAGTAAAACCTCGTTAATTCAAACTCAGTTATTTCTAAATTCCACTTAATTTGAAATATTTCCTCAGTCTCGTATTTCACAATGTAAGTTTGAGTGGATCATTTGAAAAGCCGGTCAGTACCAGTCCGGTTAATTCGAAAACTTTGGGTGTCATGCGTTGATTCCCGATGCCGATTTCACCGCTAATTTGTGGAAACGATGGCCCTTAAGAGCCACAAGGCAATGCAGCTTAGTGATACTAATGAGTAGAAGCTGCAGCTGAAGCAACACAGCCTCGCTGCTTCCAGTGCAGAAAAGAAAAAAAAAAGGAAAAGGTTCCATAATCGACTGAAATGTGCGCTTGGGAAAACAAGACGTGGTTCACAGCAACACGTTTGTGATGCACAGGCAGCATGTGGAATGCTTCTCGCAACGACAGTGCGTCATGATTTACCCATTCTTTCTTGGATCGTAAAGCAATTAATAAAGAACAGTTTGACAGTTTGGCAGAATATGCGATGTATGCAAACCTTCAACTGCCGGTTGCTCCAGCAATTCGCGCACTTGCACTGCTGGTGGAGTTCTTGCCTGCTACACCTACTTCGAAAACTAACTTCCAAAGTTTCAAGAATCATGTTTTCCAGCCAAAACACATCGCGAATTTGGTCACACTGGCCATTATTAAATTCTTTATTTTACTAGAAAGAATGAACGAATGGTCGCATCATGACGTGCTGACGTAGCAAGGAGCAGGCGAAATGTTGCCCGCATTTCATAATTGTGATGCAGTGAAGATGTCTTGTTTTCCACAGGTGCACATTTTAGTTGGTCATGACAGCGCTGTTTTTTTTTTTTGTTTTTGTTTTTTTTTTCAGTGGCAGCAGCGAGGCCTGCTGGTCCCCCGTGTTTGCGATAAAATTAAGACCAGAAATTGCTAGAAAGCATTTTATGGAGCCGCAAACTAGCCGGTACAGCAAACAACCAGCCCTGATGACTTCAAATAATTCCAAGATCCTTGCATCCCCCTTTTTGTATGTTCTGTTAATTCGAAAACCCGCTTAACTCAAAGATTTCTCGTGGCCCCGGGGACTTTGAATCAACAAGGTTTTACTGTACACTTGTATACAATGAAGACTGCCGTGTGCGGCCCACATGGGACATGTTTGATATCAGTGCCTGAAGGCATAATGTCGAATAGGTCTTTTGCTAGGAACTGCAGGAATTGATGCTAGGCAGCTGTTTAAATGTCACACTTGCAGTGAAATGATCTTAAAACAAATTGACCATATCGAGAAGGCTTCCTAATTGTTCTGATGGTTAGTGCAGGTATACATCAAGAGTGTTCGCAAACACCTTGGCAGAATGGTTGGAACAACACAAGTATAGATTTGCAAATGTTCTTTTTTTATCAGCATTGCATGCAGATCTCATGGCAGAAACTCAAGAACCTGATCATAACTTGGGGATTGAAGGCTAAAAGAATTTTGCAACTCAAGCTTTGGCTTAAAGGGGCCCTGAAACACTTTTTCAACTAAACATAAAATGAATTCATTGGAAGAGCTTATTGCCTCAAGAATTCAACACCACAAATTTTAAGAATCTGTCCAGTGCGAGTGGAGTTACAAAGATTTGTCGCATGCTGCAATTGCATTCTCTCTTCTCTCATCCCAAAGAAAACGCTGGAAGCTAAGCAGGAAGGGATGGCTGGGCGATGAAAATACGTTGGGTCACCTCGTGACCTTGAGCACTTTCTCTCTCTCTCTTTTTTCTTCGAATGTGTGGCTTCGTCAGTGTGATTGCACGCGCACGCGTGGACAAGTTGCGGCGATCTCTGTAACAAGCAAGCGCGCCATGTTCAAATCAGCCAATGGCTGATAGATGGGCTTTATAGGAGTGATTTTTGAGCATCTTCCATCATTTGTCGAGAGAAGAGAAAGCAATTTTTAGATGACTTTCACAATTTAATGTGAATTCCAGGTCGTGTGCTGCGCTATGATATTTGGCTCGCATGTTGTTGGGAGCCTTTACTACCGATCAGCAGCCTTTTCTGACCATGCTCAAAAAGTGTTGCAGGGCCCCTTTAAAGGGGCCCTTCAGCACTTTTCCAAGTGATCATCTAATGGCTTCATTAAAAAAACTTGCCGCCTAAGTAATCGCCTGCGAAAGGTTTTTTTAGAATCCATCGAGTATGATCAGAGTAACAGAGATTCGCCACATGCTTAGAGTGCTTTCTCTCTCCTCTCGTACTAGCGAATGCCCTGAAAGCTATGCAGGAAGGGGATTACAAGGGGTCAAGAAAATGCATTGCTTTGTCAGTGCGCGTCAGGACTTCGATTTAATTTTTTCGGTGAACTTATTTTTGGTATGACTGTGAAAGCGCCTGCAGATACGCGGCGGCATTTTGTGGTGGCCCCATTAGCTGTACAGCTAAAGTCCGCCAACGGCTGTGGACTTAAGGTGTGTCGTGCAGTAATTCAGCTATATGGGGTCGTTTGCATAGCGAAGAGCGAGCGATTTCTAGCAGACTTTGAGAATTGTAAATTACAGGCCACATGCAGAGTCATAATGTTTGGCGCACATGTCCTCGGATGCTTCGACTACCAATCGGCAGCACTTTCTGACGATGCTGAATAAGTGTTGCAGGGCACCTTTAAGACTTTAACACCGCAGATGACATTGTTGCGATAGAGAGGATCAGTTCTATTGACTGACAACGCAAATGAAATTGAGACAAAAGTGATGGTGAAGATGCTAACGTGTGTGCCCACCTATTGTCAGAGTACAAAAGCCACCAGGCTCTCTATGTTCTGCACTCAACTGTACGTGCCAGCAGCATCAGTAATTAAATTGTGGTTCCTGCCTTTCACGTAGCTTTTGTGAGTGAAATTAAAGGCAGAAAAGTGCAAAAGAAGGCCAATGACATTTTTAGCCAGATTGTACTTTGTCGTACCCAGTAAAGTTTGTGAAGTTTGTGTTAAATTTCAATCTCAGCTTAGCTTGTCTTGGCTCAAGCCGCCATCCATCAGGATCTCCATGCCGAAGAATGCCATATGATCTCAAAATAACTTGGTCAGGGTTGCAACAACCGAAAGCGAATTGAGCAATTTATGAGAGCAGCAAAATGTTACTTTTCGAGCACTACAATCCAAATTTGGAGCAGGTTACAGGAAAAAAACATTAATTTCTTCTTACGAAAGACCAAATTAGAAGCAATTTCGGAAACAAGGCTTAGATTTAAAAAATATATATGTACAAGCCATTAAACATTCCCTACATCGTGCAGAGTGAATATGAGCATTGCTATTTCAATAAAAGTAGTATTTTCTTTAATCACCCCACTCAGCAAACAATGAAGAGGTCCACGTTAGAATGCGCCACACCTCTCAAATTGAATTGAATCTTTATTTTCATGTCTGAGACTACATGAAGGATAGCGGGAGTAAAAGCTGTATTAAAACAGCTTGACTAGCTCCCACTAATTGTTTAACAAGAGTCTGAGGATTCACATGTGGATCTCCCAAGGTGATGAACATGAGATTTGTAAAACTAAAAAAAAAAAGAACTGGCCCACAGTCTTATTTGATTTTTTTTACGGCTGCAGAAATGCCATACAGTACTCCAAATCACTTTGCCAGTGATTTTTTTAGGCGTCAGCGATTATATTAGTACCCACAATTACGCAGCGTGTACACGCATCAGTAATTGAACAAACTGTGCTGCGCTTAGAAACTTATGCTATAGGCCCCTTCAAAATCTTAAAATGCTTTTCTGCAAGCCACCCAAGTAATGCAGCGAATGTGGCTTAAGTGGTGTTTTAGCACAGGTTAGAACAAAACCAATAATTTTTCAAACCACTACCCCCCTCCCCATTTTTTTATTGTGATAGCAATTATATGGACAGTCTCGGCTGGCTTTTGCCATGGCCGCGGCATGTATGTATATATACAAAAACTTAAAAAAAGAACAAAAAAACGCCACTTGCGCTCGGCACTCAGCTAGTTGCGATGCACCAACGTGTGCTTATCTCCCACGCGTACTTTGTCCCGCGGATGGGGGTGGGCAGGTTAGGTACTTGTGCGCGCGCACTTATCCTTCAGTGGGGAGAATCGCGTGCTTTCGCTTTCACTGGAAATATTTCATTTAGTTGCCGGGCACACATAGAATCACTTTCCTCAATGGGCAGGCCCCGTTTGCAAAAATAGCACGCTTTTCAAACTCAGCGAAGTAACAACTGGAACACTTGTTGTATAGTTCGACTCATATCAGTACCTGTGATTACGTTTCGTGTGTCATTTTTGTTTAAACACCACGTTAAGCATCGCGCTGTAAACGTTGTTTGTTAGCTCTTGTCCTGTGTTTGTTTTCGTGTGTCATTCGTGCATGAGCAGCGCGCTGCACCGTTTCGATCTGCTAGCCGTTCTCCATTCCAAATTGTTGCCATCGCATTCATTGCTTCGCCCTTGCAGCAAAACTGTGACTTTTTTCATGAAGGGGGTAAGGTTTAGGGCACAACTTCTTGGCTCACTTGCAAGGTTCGTTTGACCAGATACAGTAACAATGGCACGCCCCCGTTGGCCTGGCAACGGCACCGAATATCTATCGCATGTGGCATTGCTACGGCAACTAACGTGGTCATGGCGTGAACTAAAGCTGGCAGCGTACAAACTCGACATACTGCGAGTTTGTACACTTCTAGCTTTAGTTCCTAATGGTTCCTACATACCAAGGCTGCGTTTGCTGGCTAGAAAATTTATATTTCCTGCGAAGTGTTGCTGGCTATGGCAACAGATTTTTGTCTTTAAGCTGTGCCATCCCGCCGGTAGATATCCGCTGCGGTCAGCGAACTGACAGGCACGCGACATTGTTACTTGATCTGGTCGATCACGTTTCGGAGTGTCTTGGACTAATGTGCAATTATCTTATATCCCTGTCACATGGCCACCCCCGAATTCCATTAAACTCCATCAACATAAAACTTTCAAATCTTTGTGGCATCAAAACAAGCAATAACAAGCATACGAGGCAAGTTGTAGGATAAGGGTATAGAGCACCTGACACTGCAGCAAGAAGCACAAAGCAGACGTGCACTCGGCACTCAGTGTGCATTCACTTTGTATTTACTGAGATATAGTGGGCAATACCCATTGATTACCTCATACTGTACTTTTTAAGAGGATCCTGGCACTTTTTTTCTTGTTTTGTGGGCGACCGATGAAAAGTTCAGGGGGGGGGGGAAGGAGGGAATTAAGCACAGAAAATGTTCAGGGCGGAAGAAAAAACCCAAAAAGCAAAGCGGCCACCAGAAATTTAACAGCAGCAGCAAACTACAAGATCTGAGATGCAGTTAAACCTGCTTATAACGAACCTCCATGTAAAAAATTCCTTGATATAACAATGTTTTTCTCTTCCCCGCTACTGCATAAAAGCACATGTATTTGCTTGATTGATTTGTGGTGTTTAAAGTCCCAAAACCACCATATCACATGTATTTGCGACGTATATGTAACAAAGTAACAGTGGAAGACACCCTTAATATAACTAGTTTTTGCCCCGGACTATATAGAAATTTTGCCCCAGATTTTGTTATTTTGGCACGAGCATACACTTTCTGCGGTTACCCCACTGCCGACAAAGCGCGAAGCAGCGGCGACGCGCACGGCGTGCTCATTCTCCGGCGTCTCTCAGGAGAATCAGGAGAAAGAAAGCACTCGTTATTGTGCGCGGGCGTGTGCAAGGCAGGCAGCCAGGCAGGCCTGCGCTTTGCAAACCAGAATTGCCACCGTGCGATGGCAGTGCCATGCTTTTAGTTTGCGACACGTAGGTGGGGCCGTGCTGCAATATGGAGGACGCTTTACTGAATAGTTTTCCGCAGAATGCGTTGTTGCGATTGGGGTTTGCAGCACTAGAGATCCGGGATCAACATGTCGAGGCAGGAGGAGGTTGAATTTCGTAGAGAGGGTTTATTTACATTATTTACATGGCACGGGCTCTCTGGCCCGAAGCCCTACATTGAAAAAGGCTGTCTGTTGATCAAGCTCCGTGAATCACACTAAGCAGCCCGCGAGAGCTGATTAAATAGTCTCATCTCCCCAGATCCCTAGAACGGGGGATAGGTCCATACGGCACTGTCCAATAACATGTCCCGCAGCACACACGAGTGTCATTATGCTGGCACCGCCCCCAACAAACACACAAATACTCAAACCAAACACGTGTATGGTCCCGGCAATGCTGCCTCCTTCGGCGAATCTTGCTTGAGCGGGGTGTAACGAGTCTGTCATCTCGCTGCTCGGGCCGACCACCCATGCTTTGTCAAAGAGCAGTCGCGGTCTAGGCACCTCCGAGGGGCCATTCCTGGACATCTGGTGCTGATTTGAGCATCGGCTGCTCATCAGTAAGATACGAACACCATGATGGTCCGACGGCCGTAATCAGCGGAAGCTCGGCATTGTGGCTTTTACCGGGGCCCGAAGACGCCACGTATCGCATCTCTGCGTGAACCCGAAGGACAGCAGTGCTCCATAGAGTGATTTCAGCCACGCAGCGCCCAGCACATGGGAACAGCAGGGCGTCTTGGCGCTGCTCCTTATCTCCACAAAATAAGGCGGCTGCCTTTCTTCCGTTTTGGCGGCCGCCGCAAAAGGGTGGCATCCCAAACGCAACACCGTATTGTTCGCTCTTCGTTTTCGATGCCGTGCACGCGTGCGTGGTTTCACTGCACGTGCATAGTGTGGGCCCCGACGACGTTCACCTTTGCTTTTCTTTTTTTTAAATGTGGACAACCGTGTCATCCCTACCAAGGGGATGTCAGATTAGGCGCCAATGGAAACTCTCCGAGACCACGGTGACAACTACTGATCCTCAGAGGCCAAACCATCACAAGCTTCCGTCTTGCGCTGTGAGTTCACAGGACCATAGCCTTCGCAATGGGCTCTGCCAACAACATGGTGGTGAGTCAAATGCAGTGCAATCAATGTGATTGTAACAAGATGTAATGTTATACGAAGTAAGGCTGGCAGCCAACTCTTTTGGATTTGATATCGTGGAACTCCTACAAAATGCTGCTGCAAGAAAATATGGCCACTCCAAGGAGAAGGGCTCTTTTCACACAGTTTCTTCACGTTGAAAGCGCAGTGATGTTTGTCAAGATAGCACACACGCCAGCAATCGCGACCGTGCCCTTAAACTCAAAGTTTATCGTTGCTACTCATGCGGACTCCCCCCCCCCCCCCACCTTGCAATTTTTAATGCTCCTTCAAGCAAGACAGGTGGTTTCCTTTTTGTTCGAGCATTCGACGGCAGTTCTGTCACGCAAGGGGGTTGTTATCATATGCGACAGGCAATAAAAATGGGCCGGCTCATTTGCTCTCTGCTTCAGCAGCGCTCGCACACTTTGACCCACTTGTAAAATTTACGATGCGCAGCGGCACGTAATCAATTTGGACCTGTTACGAAACATGACGGCGATGGAACATGGTGGCCTTCAGTTCTGCTTTTGTTAAAATTATGTGTTCATTTTTCCAACTTTTATACCGAACCTGCATACAGTCGACTCCCGGTAATTCGAAGTCGCTTAATTGGAAGTTTCGGTTAATTAGAAATGAGCAAGTGGTCCCATCAGTTTTGAATGCAATCGTATAGAACAAAATGCTCGATAATTCGAAGTTAAAAACCCATAATATTGGTTAATTAGAAGTTTTTTCAGTCGACAGTCTCGTCGCGACCGTAATTTTACAGTAAAATGGGGAACTTTTCATGTGCCAAAACATCTGCCGGACCGCGCTGGTGTCTTCGCCATCACTACTGTCCGCAGCGCCACAGATCTTGAAGCGGCAATGTTTTTAACGCTGGCGAATCGCATCGGCGGCATCGACTGACTCTTTAAATGACTTTTGTCGAGACTCGAGTGTGTCACCGCGACACCCGCTCACTGGGTTGATTCCACACGTGTTTCCGCGCTTCTGATTTTGAGTGTGTTGTGGTGGTGACGTACGTTTGATAATGGCAACTCGTGGCCCTTACCGAACGCTAGACCTAGCGACGAAAGTCGAGAGAGAGAGAGAGATTGACTTTATTTAAACATATCCTGAGGAGGCTGAGAAAGGGCCATTCCGACCCTTAATTCAGCCTGGAGGCTCCGCCCAGGATGGCGCTGGCAGCCGAAGGCTTGTAGCGATGTCCCGGGCCCTCTGGACCGCCTGTAGTTGCAGCTTGTATTGATTGCTCTTGAGGGCTTCCTGCCAAGCCTCTTGGGTATTCAGTTGTGCTGCGCTATGGGTAGGGCACAGCCAGAGCATGTGTTCAAAATTGCAATAGGGATGGTTGCAAAGGGAGCATGTGGGCGGTGTGTCGGGGTCGACTCTGTGTAAGGTGGATGGTGTTATGTACGTACGTGTTTGCAATCTTCTGAGAGTTAGAGCTTGTGCTTTGTTAAGTTTGGGGTGCGGTGCTGGGAAGGCACGTCTTTGTCCCCGGTAATGTGAAGTGATCTCGTGGTATGTGACTGCTTTGTCCTGGCTGCAGAGATTCTCGTACCGCTCACTCATCGAGGGGTCGTTGTCCGCGGCGCGGCGTGTGAGCTCACGCTCCAGGCGGTTGACCTCTTCGTTGGGATTGCAGTGGTCGAGTCCCGGTAACTGTCCCATGTGGGCTGGGAACCAGGATACGTAGATTTGAGCTTTCTCTTCCTTAACAAGGGTTTCTTTGCTCTCGTACTCTCTTATTGCGTTGACGGTGAGTTTTCCTGTGCTTCTAGCTACTAGGCCAGCCGCGAACGTTCGTGCCGCCGTCTTAGAGTCTGTGTATATTGTGGAGTAGGCTTGGCAGCTTTGCAAGGCTAGCGCGATCGCCATTTCCTCTGCTTCGTGGACATGGCTTGTTTGGACCGTTGCCGCGTTTATGAGGTTTCCGTCTATATCAACGACCGCTATGGCAAACGCCTCCCTGCCATAGTAGTGGGCGGCATCTACGAATAGCGCGTGCGTGTTGTGTTTTTTTGCCTTGTTTATGAGCGCCCGCGCTCTGTCCTTCCTTCGCCCTTTGTTGAACGTAGGGTGAACGTTGCGGGGGATTGGCTCAACCCTAATGTGTTTCCTCACGTCATTACCAAGTTGTGTTCTTTTCTCTGGTTGAAAAATTGGGCAAATGCCTGCGTCTCGTAGGATGAGATGGCCTGCCTGCGTCAACGACAGGCGTGTGATCTGTGCCACTCTCTGAGCCTCGAAAATTTCTTCGGCTGTGTTGTGCAGACCAAGTTGCTCGAGTTTCTCGTTGCTCGTGCTATTGGGCAAGCCGAGTGCCGTTTTCAGTCCCTTGCGGAGCATGGAGTCGACCTTTTTGATTTCAGCCTTCGTAAGTTTCAGAAACGGGAACGCGTATGCTACGTGACTTACAAGAAAGGCGTGATACGCCTTCATGATGTTGTCTTCTAGGAGGCCTGCTCTCTTGTTGGCGATTCTAGCAATGCCTCTTGAAAAATTGTTCGTGCTTTTTTCAAGGCGCTTGAGTGCTTCTTTGTTGTGGCCCTCCTTGGCGCTTAACATTAGCCCTAGTACTTTGACCGTATATACTTGCGGTATCGTTTGGTTATTCTCAGCTTTGAGCACTACTTGCGGCTTG
Organism: Rhipicephalus microplus; assembly: GCF_013339725.1. Lineage (NCBI taxonomy): Eukaryota > Metazoa > Arthropoda > Arachnida > Ixodida > Ixodidae > Rhipicephalus > Rhipicephalus microplus. The sequence goes on from NW_023611589.1 coordinate 23,319, forward strand.
TCTTCGCCCGAATTCCGTCGAGGGTGAAAGAGCGTTAGAGTAGATTTAGTGGGGGACAGTGCGAGTCCAGTTGGCTTAAAAAATTCTTCAGTTGTAGTCAGTGCTTGTTGAAGGATTCCTTCCAAGGCACCATATGAGTGGGCACATGGGACCCATATGGTAATATCATCCGCGTATATGGCATGGTGCACGGATGGGATTTGAGCGAGCTTCTCCGACAACTTGTGCATCGCCACATTAAAGATCAATGGCGAGAGCACTGACCCTTGTGGGGTGCCGATATTTCCGAGTCGTTCGGGTTCGCCGCATTGCTCTCCTATGCGTATGGTGCCGGTTCGGTTCGCCAGAAAGCCTTTAATGTAGTTGTAGAATTTCTCGCCTAGGTTCATGTGTGATATTTCACCCAGTATGTGTTCATGTTTCACGGTGTCAAAGGCCTTGGCGAGGTCCAGGGCTAATATAGCTTTGGGCGTGTGGAGGAGGCCGTAACATATGTGTTCTCTTAACATCAACATGGCGTCCTGTGTGGATAGTGCCCTGCGGAAGCCAATAATGTTGTGTCGAAAGAGCCCATTGCTCTCAATGTGGTCTGTGATACGGTTGAGTATTCCGTGCTCAGCTACTTTTCCAACGCAAGATGTGAGTGATATGGGCCTTAAGTTATCGATGCTCAGTGGTTTTCCAGGTTTTGGGATGAGCGAAACCTTGGCACTACGCCATTCTTTAGGCACGGTACCCGTTTCCCATGCCTCATTTATCTTCTTAGTAATGATTACGATTGCTTTATCGTCTAGATTCCGTAGCAGTTTATTGTCGATTCCATCTGGCCCTGGCGCCGATCTGCCATTGAGTTGTTGTAGAGCGTACCGTATTTCAGCTTCGCTGAATGGTTCGTCTAGCTTTTCTTACGGTCGACCTCCATATGAGGGATTTTTGTTTTCCCAGGCTACTGATTTGCTTTCCAGTGGGAGATATTTTTGGCCTAGCGTTTTGAGGAGAGCTTGGGATCCACCACTATCTTGGGCGTGCTTGTGCACCAATCGTTCAATTTGCAGCTCGGTGCCACCTCTGGTGGGTTTGTCGCTGTCCGCCATAAGGTGTTTGAGCAGCCCCCATTTGCTTCCCTTCCTCATTTTGCCATCTGCTTCGTCACATGTGTTGTTCCACTGCTGGGCGCAGATTGTCTTGGCGTGAGATTCGATTTCGCGGCCAAGGTCCGCGATTTTCGTGCGTAAGTGTCTGTTGAGCTTGTTTTTACGCCACGCTTCTTTTAGGTCATGCCTTTTCTGCAGCAAACTGGCCAGGTGATAGTCCATTGCCTGGATGGATTCATCAGTCTCGACTTCTTTGGTGGCCTCATTCGCTGCTATTTTTAATTCATTTAAGAGAGCTTCATATGATAGTTCTGTATTGCCCTTCTGCTCTCGTATTTTACGGAACTGGTCCCAGTCTGTGATTTTGAATTTTCTTGGCGCTTTCGCCTCGTTCTCAACGGTAATTTCTAGAATGCAGTGGTCGCTACCTAGGTCTTCGGCGAGGTTATACCAGGTAGCTCTGACGTTCTTGGTGAAGGTTAAGTCTGGCATCGTGTCGCGCTGTACCGAATTACCTCTTCTCGAAGGGAGGGCAAGGTTGTTTATCAGCTGCAGGTCCAGCGCATTCGCGCTTTCTGCTAGCTTGGTGCCTTTGCCTTCGCTTTTTAAGTATCCCCATTCGGTACTCCTGGCGTTAAAATCGCCCGCTACTATGAGCGGATTGTCACCCACCATTTTTACCACCGAGGTAAGCAGTCTGTTGAAATCTCTTTTCTTATCTGATGGAGAGCTGTAAACATTGAGCACAAAGATGCTTCTTTTAACAGCCCTGTGTGGTAAGATTTCCACCAGGACCGTTTCCAGGCCTTTTTTGTATGCGGGGGCGTCCCTTTCGGCGAACATTATGTCCTTCCGGATGAAGGTAGCCACTCCTCGCGTCTTGTTCTGCTCGGGGTGCAGGGTCGGCCTGGCTACCCTGTACCCCTGTATGCCAATGCTTTTAGCAGTTTTGCTTTCTCCACATTCCTGTAGTAATATTATATGCGGCTTTTTTTTACAGGCTAGTAATAGTTGTGTTAGTGCTGCATTGCGTTTCTGAGGTGAGTTACAGTTCCACTGCCAGATCTTAATCTCGTTACGGTCAGCAGCCATTTTGGCTTGATAGCTTGTGTGCGTCGCGGCTCGTTATTTCCGCGAGATTGCGTGCATTGACTGGTCGGACGTTAGCTCTAGAAGGTATGCTCGGCACACTTGCCGTAACCGCTGGTTTGTCCGTGCTTAGGCTCTGAGGAGCACCTGCCCCAGCTGGGTTGGTTGCCATCTTCTCCAGGCTCACGAACCTCTGGTCAGCTTTGTCAGTGTAAGTCTTAAAGGTTTCCATAAACTTGGCAAGCGTGTTCGCCAACGTATCAATTTTGTCGTTGAGCTTAGTTGTCACGGACTCGACATTTTTCAGTAGGGCTTTTTTTTCTATCGAGACCATCTCGATCTCCTCCGTCGTGTCGCTGTCGCTGTCTACGGCTTTGCGTTTGTGTGTGTTGTGGATCGTTTGTTGTGAGCGTGTTGTCGTTGGTGCCGGTGAGCTCGACAGATTAATTCCGTGACAGCTCTCTATTCCAGCTATTGAGGCCCGGAGCTGTTCAAGCTCCTTTTTGAGGGCCCTGTTTTCTTGTTCAAGCGCTACAATACGAGAATCGGGAGCATGCTCTGGCTGTGCCTTACCTTTGGGCTGGCTACTTGTGCTTCGTGCTTCAGCTGCAACCCTGCTGGCCCAGGAGCCATTGTTCGGCTGCTGCTGCTGCTGCGTGGCTGTTGGCCTCGTTCTCGATCGGGATCTGGAGCACTCCCGAGATGACAGGCGGTTGTCGGATCCCGACAGGGTTGAGGGGCGCCCTCCAGAACGAGAACGGCCTCTGGATCGAAAACGCCTTCTGGATCGGGAACGCCCTCTAGATCGGGATCTCCCCCTGGATGGAGAACGGTGATGGACGCTCGAGGCGTTCTCCCGTCCCGGCACCTGGTTGTGGCAGGGTTCCTTAAACGTGACAGACGTTGGTGCGTCTTGACGTTGTTGTGCTTGCCACTCTTGCTTTCTGTGTCTTCTTCTCCTTCTCACTAAGTATAGAATGTGGAAGCGTCTTTTGCATTCGCGATCTCCGGTGGGGTGATTGCCATCGCAAAGCTTGCATTTCGGCTCGCAGTGATGCACGCCGTCTTCTTGTAGCGTTTCACCGCAGTTGTGACATTTCTTGCTCGTTGCGTTTGTGTGCCGGCAAACATCGGCGCGATGGCCGACTCCTCCGCACGTTCTGCAAACATCGACTTGTCGCTTGTAGAGCGAGCAGGGAACCATGGCGGTTCCGCATATCACTGTGCTCGGAACGCGCAACCCGTCAAAGAGGATTGCGACGACTTTGGTCTTTTTAATGCGTCTTGCCTCGATGGCAGTGGGATTTCGGTCGTGCACAATCAGGCGTTTGAGCGTTGCGTCGTCAAGGGAGAGGTCAACGTTCTTGATGACGCCCTTGCATGTATTATCGGGTGCGGCCACGTATGCGGCAACTTCAAACGAGCCTTGGTTTGTGTGCAGTTTCTGCACGTTCACGTATGATGTGGCATTATTTTGGTGCGGCGTAGAAATAACAATGATGTTTTGCATATTGTTGGGGCAGATCGTGTCCTCCCGTGCTTGTTCGTCAGTGATCTGGGCGGCCATGATGACGGCTCTCGCCAGCAGAACAAGGTCGACTCGGGCTACGTCCAATCCACCTCTGGGTCTCATAATTACCTTGATCTGGTCTTTGGGTAGGCGGGGTAGCCTGGAAGCGGATACCACACGGTGTAGTGCCAATTGACTTTTTTTAAAGCCCTTGGGGTGCTTCGGCTGGTTGCTGTGCTCGACCGTCCCAGCGGCCAGCTTCTCGTTCGGCGGAGTCGTCTGTCTTCGGCGTCCCATGGCGGTGGCCCATCCTGGTCCGTCGAAGATCTCCGCGCTTACTTCCATTCCCTCCACGGTTACGGTGGAAGGCATTTTCAGTGCTTGGTTGTCGGCTGCGACGTACGGAGGTTGATCCAGTAGCTGCCGCGTCTGGCCGAGCCCTTGGCTACGTGTAACGGCCGTACTCCTCGCTAACCCTAGGTGTGGTTAGGGTTAGCGGGGACGCTCGCCGCGTCACAATTTTAAAGTCCAAAAATATGTCTAAGAATTCACTCACCGCCAAAAATGGCGTCTCCACTGAAACCGCAGAGCTTGCTTGTTCGAATAAGCACAAAGCCAAGTGATCTTGAAGCATAGAAACGACCGAAAACATTTAGAAAAGCGGGAGCCGACGTTTTCACGTCCGCGCTCCTCGACGCCACCTCTCGCGACGAAAGTCGAAGTCTTGAAGGAAGTTGACCAGGGAGGCACCGCCAAACAAGACATTGCATGAAAGTACGGCATTAAGCCTAGCACGCTGTCGACTTTCATAAAGAATAAGCGCTCAATATTGGATGCATTTGAAAGTGAAAAATTCAAGACATCGCGGAAGCGGATGCGCACCGGCGCCTACCCCGAGTTGGAGGAAGCACTGCTGATTTGGGTCAGAGAGGCACGAAACAAACTTCCTCTCAGTGGTTAAGTCGTCACGGCAAAAGCGTCATCGCTTGCTGAAATCAACGACTTCGCTGCTTCGGATGGGTGGCTTACGCGTTTCAAACATCGCCACGACTTGATTTTTAAAAGCGTGCGTGGGGAGAAGGCGTCAGTCGATGAGGAAACGTGCCTGACATGGAAAGCGGGCAAGCTTCGCGAGTACCTCGAAGAATGCCAACCGGCAGACATTTTTAATGCAGACGAGACTGCGCTTTTTTATCGGCTGCTAACGACTGTTCTGGAGGCAAAAGAAGCAAAGAGAGAGTGTCAGTGCTAGTCGCGGCGAACATGACTGGCACAGAACGGTGTCGCCTGCTTGTGATCGGGAAGGCTGCCAAGCCTAGGTGCTTTAAAGGCGTGAAGACGCTTCCTGTGGATTATGCCTCGAACAGAAAGGCGTGGATGACATCCGATATATTTAAGGACTGGATCACCAAACTCGACCGCACATTCGCGCAATCAAGCCGTATGGTGTTGTTCCTTGTGAACCAATGTAGTGCCCACATGAACGTACCTGCCTTGAGTGCCATCCGTCTTGTGGTCCTGCCTGCAAACACGACGTCCGTGTTGCAGCCCATGGACCAGGGCATAATAAAAAATGTGAAGGTATTGTATAGGCAGCATCTCGTCGAGCGCATGCTTTTGTGCATGGACAACTCGTCGCAATACGAGGTGAGTTTGCTTAGTGCCATCAACATGCTAGCGCGAGCTTGGACCCGCGTGAAAGAAGAAACAATCGCCAATTGTTTCCGGGCCTGTGGTTTCATTGAAAACTCGGGGGATGCTTCTCCTTGTGCGCCAGTGGAAGTGCAAACAAATGAGCTCGACAACGGTAGCTTTCGCGCCGCTCTCGGTGACGTCCGTTTTGACGAGTATGTCGCTGTGGACAGCAACGTCGAAACATGCGGTCCACTAACGGACAGCGAAATCGTGCAGATGGTTCGGCCCCATGACTGCATTCCTGAAAATGACGATGATGACGACGACATCGGAAATGAGCCACCACCGAGGGCTGCCGATGTAGCTGCGGGTCTTGCTCTTGCGCAGCGGTTTTTTGTTGGAGAACAGAACGCCAAAGAAGCACTTCGACACGTGTATTCCGTACAAAACTTGCTAGCCGCAGCCAGATTCGGCAAGCAGAAGAAGATGACAAACTATTTTTCCTCAAAACTGTCGCGCTTTTAAACTAATAAAAGTGCCGTTTTTAGTGCTTTTTGCTTAATTCGAAGTTCGTTTAATTCGAAGTTTTTTGCGGTTCCCGTGAACTTCGTATTAACAGGAGTCGACTGTTTAACGAAACCCTCGTTAAAACGATTTTCTTTGGGAATCTGTCAATTTAGTTATATCCAGGTTTAAATGTATACTAATCAAGACTTACCTTAACAATAAAACCACAGGTTCAAGACAGAGCAAGATTTATTTGCGGACACTAAAGCCACTTGCAAATAATGCCTCAAGGGTCTTCTCTTCGCATGGAGACCCTAGACGTAACCAAGAAGGGCTCCCTCTCCCTGAGGATATTTGCAAGTTCTGGACCCATGCGTCTCATTGGTGGCTTTTAGCTGCCGTCGCCAGTAGCAAACACAAAACTCGTTGACACCGAAGTGCCTACAGGCGCCCTGTGGCCACTGTTTAGTGCATGATCAATCACTTTCAACTTGAAAGCAGCTGTAACTTCTGTATTGCCCCATAACGTAACCACAGAGTGGACACAACGTACTACGCTACACCAAAGCTACACAGACCAACACTGCTAGCATCAACATGCCGCAACACGTACTTATGATTTTGGTTTGGTTTGAATTGAATTGGGGCTCTGTGCATAAATAGAATGCATATGCTTAAGAGATGCCACTAGGCTGTCTTGCGCTATATTATTATCAGTGGTTGGAAGAGGGAGACGAGATTACTGCTGCAATTTTCGGGAGTGCAACTCGCGGAAAAAATTTAAAAATCTTATTTTTGTTGGGCAACGTCAGGGGGTGCGAGAATTACGCGAGCAAATGTGGTATTAAACAAACAAGGCCAAGTTGCAACATATGGCAAGTTGTGTGCACTAAATGACGTGGAAGTTACTACAGACCTCACCTTGAACGCAAGGCGAATGCAGTGAATCTTGGCCAGGTAGTCCTCCCGCGAGATGCACCGAACCACTTCCACCCTGCACGTGCATTGGTGCTAAGAGCATAAGCAAAACTCTGGTGTAGTAACAGTGCTGAAAAATTATGGAGCACCGGTACACATCTACACCGAAGGAAAACGGAGCATTACAAATGGCCAGGTGCTAGTGGTTCACAAGTGTACAGACGCAATAAAAAAGCATGAAAAAAAAAATGTGGCTGATCCTTCTTTTTAGGAATCTGTATAACACAAAAGTGCAACGGGTCCTCACAGAAGTAGTTCTGCGTTTGCTGTGCATTGTTTTGCCACAAGGGCGAAAGAATGAATGCTACAGCAACAAATTGCAATGTCACGCAAAGAATGGCAAGTAGCTCGAAACTTGCAGTGCCCACCTCAAGAAGAAAGCACACATGAAATGAGTATACAGTGGACAAGGACGGACAAACATCTAGCACAAATCCTTACTTCGTGTGTGAGCAGCGCGCTCCTTTCGTAAAGTCGGCCGTGGCAGTGAGCAAATTTACGTTCGTGCCCTCTTCAACTTCTGTAACTTCAAAGCAAACTTGCGGTGGAAGCACAATAGGTACAAAGCATGCAAATCCCGAGATGAGCGCTCGCCCGAGTGAGCCACCACGCTAGAGAATATTTATATGCACTTTGATCATGCCATGTGGAGGCGCACGCCCATAGCAACGTGGAGGGTGGCACGGTGCGACAGCAACGTGGAGGGTGGCACGGTGCGACAACCTTCAAAGCGCGCACATCCAACATGCGGCCGTCGTGACATCTCGCTAGTGATGACAAAAACGTGCTGAAGTTTCTGAGCTCAGAGGACTGCCAGCGGTACATGGTGTATATAAATGGCTCACCGCTAACACATTGGAGAAGGTTTGTTCTGTAGCTTAGTGAATAGCATTGCGTGCTGAGGAGCACAAGGTTGCTGGTTCGATGCCCCATTGAGGAACTATTGCTTCAATTTTTTTTTTGCAATCTATTATTGCTATATATTTTACATCATACCCATGATGGAAATATTTCAGCAAAGGTGCGGTGGACCCCGACATAAAACACTTTCGTGTTAAAAAAAAACACTGACGTAGAGTCACCTTCCTTGTACTATTGTGTTTTATATAAAATCATATATCGAGCTAGTCTTCCTTTTTTGGCGAGTTCTTTAGAGGTGGGATTGACTTTACTTGTCAAGGATCGACAGGCAAGCTAACTGAATTTTGGCTTTAAATATTTGTAGTCGACTCTCGTTAATTCAAACTTGAAGGCACCTCTGAATTTTGTTTGAATTATAAAAAAGCTTGAATTATCAGGAGTTCTCAGATATATGACTATGTGTGAAGTCGCAACAAATTTTATGATTAGGCATTGACTTTATCAGTATAAAAAAATTTTTAAGCAGTTTAAACCCTAACTGCACGCAATGAACAGAAAGCAGAGGTGTAAGGTCCACAAGTTTATCGGTCATTTACTGCTGATCAGGTCTTTTAAAGAAATCATGAATTGCCAACTGCCTGTTTGCTATATGTGCCTTCAGCACAAAGCTCATCATACCAGTTGAGAAGCATCACGTTTTACAATGCGTGTGCTTTGTTTCAAATGTTTGTTTACTTACAAAGCTTTTTTTTTTTTTTTTGAATGCCTGACACACTTATTTTTCGTTTCTAAACAGTTATGATTATATAAACACACAAATTTTTAATATTAGAGGGAAAGCAGCAGATATCTTTTGGTATGAAACCGCAAAAAGTATGAATGGACCGAATGATGGAGTTTGAATCAAGAGGCTTTCAAATACATTCAAAAGAATAGAGGGCCAACCAAAAATTGAACTTTGTTTGAATTAACCAAAAGTATGAATTTTCAGAGTTTGAACTATTGCAAGTCTACTGTATTGTTGATTGTGTCCTTGCACTGAGTCACTGTTAATAAGAAAATTTTTGCGAAAAAATTTTTGCTTTCCCTGCCAATTTCGTAACAGCAGGGATCATGCGCATGGAGCAGTAACTTGTAGAATAAGAAAGAAAGTGATGAGGTCAAGAACTACATGATGTGCAAAGGAACAAAAGGTTATGAGCGTAACTGTACGAGACAAGCAGACTGAAGAGGCTCAGGGCACATATAGGGGCAGCTGATGTGCTAGCTGATATGAAGAGATAAAAATGGACCTGGAAAAGTGATGTCCTGAGATAATCAATGGCCTGTTAGAGTGTTCGAATAGATACCCAAGAGATGGGATAGGCAGGTGAGGATGAACGGAGGTTCGGTAGAGTGACAAAATTAAACAATACGCAGGCGTAAAATAAAGCAGGACAGAGTGTGTTGGATGTTATTGAGCGAGGCTTTCGTCCTGCAGTCTGCATAAAGTAAGCTGATAACACCATTTGGGCAAATTAAAGAGAAAGAGACTTTGATACAATGAAGTTTGCGGAACAATGAAGTTTTTCACTGCACGTGCAACTTTGAGGTTCGACCGCAGCAGCTGTGTTTGATCTAGTTGAGCTCACCTGAATGTTCGACAAGGGATGCCTTCTTTTTCAAGCAGCTCCAATGCCTCAAAGTACAGGGCCGACCGGTCAGCTGGCGGAGTAAGGCTGGCCTCCAGGTCAGCCAAAACTGCCACCTGGTGGTGTGAGTGAACAAGGCTTATGATGGGTGGCTCCTCCACAGTGTGTGCCTGGTTGCATGCAGCTCAGCCTTCACATAATGGTAGTAAGAGTTTTCATGCAATGCTGGATACAGCAGTAAGCCACCACAGCGCTGTGAGCTTTTGAGCCTGCTCTTTAATGAAACAAAGTGCCCACTACAATATTACTAAAGTGCGTTACTGGTTACAACAATTAAGTGTGGCTCCTGGCTGCCTTTATGGAAAGCAAAAAGAACATCTGGAATGCTGCAATGTAACACAAAAAAGAAGTGGCATGATCTTTTATGCTTTAGCCCAACATGACTCGAAGACAAAAGCCATCTTTTTCTTCTCCGTCAATTAAACTGACCCTCCCATCTGTCACCACTCCCCAAAAGTTTTCTGCACCTCATAGGGTTTTGCAGTGCCACTGCGATTAGACCACATTTGACCAAGCTACAATGTAACACAATGATATCATCATGTGACATCAGGTTAACATTGAAATCACTCGCGATGCCAACAATCACTTTTGTGATAAAATCACGTGCTGGTAAAACGTGATAAAATCAATGCCTAATCGTAATACATGCATACCTGCCAACTTGGCAACATAGAAATTCTTAAAAAACCCAAGCGGGGATGGGGTGGGGGATTACCAACTTTTTTTTTATTTGTAGCTGTGATGGATTCGCCTTTAACGATAAGCATAATAATGTTTTGCCGCCATATGTCAAATCGGCACGCTGAATTATTTTTCTCCATTTTTGTCACCAAAAAAAGTAAACAAAAAAAAAACATTGCAAAAAACAAAAATAAGAGGAGGAGGAGGGGGGGGGTCCCAAACGCAAGCGCAAACATCGGCGTTGCAGTATCATAATAGCTTGGAGTGGCCGAACACACGAGGGTAGTGTTTCCCAGAGAGATATCAAAGGGGGCGTGCAAATGCTCCCAAAGTTTCGCGTCATCAAAACAACTAGATAAAAAAGCCACCGTTTCGCCGCAGGGGTGAAGCAATGAATGCAATAATAACAACTTAGAATGTAAGTCTGACCATGGCAAGCTGATCGAAACGTGCAGCGTGCAATTTGCATTGCAACGTGCACCACAATTTCGTGCGGGCTGGTTGAGGCAAACGGCAGTTTTATTTTCAATCTACGTGCCTTCCAAACTAAGTCACGTTATGCTATCTATCATCGCGTCTGCAGCGGTTTTGTCCACAGAATTCGCGGAAAGCAGCGTTGCTTTGACTGGTCGATTGTTGAATGCGCGCACACTTTCGAAGTTCTGTCAGTAACGTTCTCGCCATAGATGATCGTGTCGAACGAGCGCGGTTTCTCCCACAGCAGTTGTGGCAATGACAACCACACGCACCGTAGAAGACAGCGTGTGCGCTGGTCGCACGGGTACTTTCGAAGCTTCGAGCACGCTGCTCTCGATCAGCTCTCGCTCGAGGGTTTTGGTACGAAGGTTCATATCACACACCAGGACTAGGAAAAATGTTCGGAACATTCGAATTTTGGCCCAATGGACACATGAATTTGGCTGGGGAATTCACCAATTCGTATCTGCCGCGGTTTCACAACACTGAGACTCTGCTATACCTTTAAATGAACACCTCTCAAACTAGTTTATAATAAATTCGATGGGCTCGCAAGAAGCCTGGAATTGACTGACCTGCATTCTTGTCAATGTGGCCAGATCTCGCTCACAAATTTAGATTTCCGGGAAATTTTCATGGCAACCATAGAAACAGAAGAAATGGTCGAAATGCGGGAGTCTCACGGGCAGGGAGACTTGGTAGGTATGTATGACGATAACACCAATACATAGTGTTCTCTCCTGGTAGTGGAATATAGCACAACACCGTTTTTGTGGCCTCCGCCACTAGCTACGGCAATGCGCCTATGCAAGCGCGGAGGCCACACTATTTTACTAATTTTTTTTTTTATCCGAAATGAAATATTTTTCATAAAATTTCACGCAAGATTCATAAAATTATAAGCACGGTCGAAATTCGTACAGTTTACGAAAAAAATCTGAAGAGTTGACAGGTATGTGCGAGTGGTGTCACCTAACCCAGATTCATATATCTGAGAACTTCTGATAATTCAAACTTCTTGATTATTCACAAACAAAACTCAGAGGTCCCTTCGAGTTTGAATTAACGAGAGTCAATTGTACGTGTGTCGTAGAATGAGGGCTTTTTCATGCATTAACATGTCCTTAACGTTCCTATTGTGGCAGTACACAAAATTTGGTGCTCGGGGAAACTGTGTAACAATGGCTGCATAGTTTCGATGAGAATGCTGTGCATGAAAGCACCAGACAGCTCTTGAAACAAGATTTCAGTTACAGCTGTTAAAGCCGGCAATGAACAGACCCCGAGAGTCGGAACATGTCTCTGCACCATTGCACGACAACGTGCCAGTATCTTCCTAGGGAGCATGGCAAAAAGCTGCTTTTGCACAAAGAGCAGAAGAGCACGCAAAAAGCGTAGAGAGCACAATTACCTGCTTTCTGAGAGCGAATGCGCTGGTAGAACCCATGTATGGTTTGACGCAGCAGCTCACACGACAGCAGAGGTGAAGCGAAGATCATCAGTCTTTTCGCAAAAGGAGCCGACAGAAAACTATACTTTCCAGCTGTGTGTACAATGCTAGTATAAATATACTAAACTCTTCACTACTAAAAGGGGACAATATGTGAATAGCAAAAGTAAAGAAAAAATCAAGCAGGTTTTGCAAAAAGACTTGATTTATAAGCTCTGTTGGGAAATGGGAGAAAGCAAAGACATTAGTTAAAAAATGTTCTTGCCCCGCCACGGTGGTCTAGTGGCTAAGGTACTCGGCTGCTGACCAGCAGGTCGCAGGATTGAATCCCGGCTGCGGCGGCTGCATTTTCGATGCAAGCGAAAATGCTGTAGGCTTGTGTGCTCAGATTTGGGTGCACGTTAAAGAACCCCCAGGTGGTCGAAATTTTAAGACCTTTCCAATAAGGCATCTCCCATGGTCATATGGTGATATTGGGACGTTAAACCCCATATATCTAACAAAAATTAAAAATGCTCTTAATGACTAAAACGTATAAAAATGGCAGCTTATTTCTGTGTAATTGTTTCTGAAAGCAGTTGCTTGCAGAAATTCGTCACCTATTTCCTGCAGGCAAAACAAAGTCCTAATAATCGATGAACCTTTCCTGATAACCTATTTCAATGATGCCAAAGAATGTTTAAACGATGCCAATGGCAACTTCTTTAGACCTTAATGACTTCTTTTTTATTTCATACTGCAGATGAACTTGCCCAGTTGTCCAGTGTGTAGAAAACGCTATTGACACTCATTGTACTGCTATTGTACTGAAGTTCCCAATGAAACCGGTCTTATTACAGACATATTCTTAAAACTTCTCTACTTATATCTTCTTTGATATTCAGATCTCGGGAGGACTTAAACTTGATTCAAAGAACTGATAATTCCGTAGGCTCTTGTACTGTGCCTTAATTGAGTGACTTATTTCTAGACTATAAAGATTGCTGAGTTTGTTCTCAGTAGGGGTGAGTAGGCATAGCAAGAATTTTCCAGTATGCAGGGGTGCGACTGCCAAAATGAAATTTGGAGCGATTTTTTGGAGCAGCAAAATTTAACTTTTGGAGCACTAAAATGCAAATTTAGAGCAGGTTCCGGGAAAAAACACCTATTTTTTTATCTCGAAAGACCAAATTTGGAGCAGTACAAAAAGAGAAGGCTTACATACAGAAACAAGTTTGTACAAACCATTCAGCATCGCATGAATCGTGCAGAGTAAACATGTGCGATGCTATTTCAATAAAAGTAGTATTCTGAATCACCCCCCCCCCCCCCCCGAGCAAACAATCATAAAGTTCCCATTAGCAATTGCTGCATTTTTCAAACACTTTGGTAGACTTTGCGAATTCAAATGTAGACATGACAAGCTAGCGACCATGAAAATCAGTCGATTAGTGAAACTGAGAAGTAGGGGTGGTGAAAAAAAATGGCGCAGTTTTTTTAAGCCGCCAGCAATCTCATACACAGCTCAAAATGATTGCACGTAACGTTTTTAGAAGTCAGCAATCATACTAGTACTCATAGTCATGTGGCATATACACGCATGAAATATTGAACAAAATGATCTGTGTCCCGTGACTAATTCTAAGAGCCCCTTCCAAATCATAATGCGCTGCTCCGCAGGGCATTCGTGTAGTGCAGCAAAAGTGGCTTAACCAGCGTTCTGCACGGGTTAAAGCAGGGCCAAGAAATTTTCGAACTCCACTACGCCCCCTTCTCCTCTTTTTTATTTTTTTTTTTTTCACAATGGGGTTAAGTTTAGGCCACAACTTGTCAGCTCACTTGCAAGACGCGTTCTACCAAATAAAGTAATGGTACGCGCCCCTTGATCAGGCGACAGCACCGGATGTTTATCGCCAGGATGATGCAGACAGAAAAAAATTTTTATGTGCCTTTGTTAAGGCGACCAACATGGTCGCCGGCAACACCATCATTCGCAGCACGTCAACTTTCTTTGTGCACTAAAAATGCGGTATGTGCTCCCAGTTCTAGTTGTTAACATGGCATAGCCACGTTTGCTGACTAGAAAGTTCACAATCCCTGTGAAGTGTTGGTGGCTATGGCAACGCATTTTTGTCTAGAAGTTGCCCCGTCCGGCTGATAGGTATTTGCTGCGGTCAGTGGACTGATGGGCGCGCGGGTTTGTTACTTCAGCTGGTTGATCGCATCTAACGAGTGCCCTGACCTGATGGGAATATATCTGACATTGTGGTTTACGGTTAGGGTCTGCGTGCTTGGATTTATTGATGACGCAAAACTGCAGATGACCAACATGGCCTCTATGTCTTGCTGAAATCAGCGCCACTGAAAAAATTTTGAGGCTGGTTGGGCATTTTGGCACAGAGTGGCGCATTTTCAGCAAATCTTATGGTTTTGGCACAGCTTGGCGCAGAAATGAGAATTTGTATCAAATTGGCACAATTGATGCACCTGTTGCACGCCTGGGTATGTTGATGACTACTTGGTATGCCGCCGACTTGACAAGTGCTGTTTCCTCGACTTCTACGTAATAAGAAAATGTTTGGAGCAATTTGTTAAATGAGGTTCAAATGCCAAATTTTCAGGACCCCAAAAACACTTTTATATAATTTGTGGCTCTCGCAGTCAAGTTGCAAGCAGCTGCACAGAAAAAGGGCAAAGGCTAAACCTAGCTCAAGGTTGAAAAGGGCGAGGCACAACATGTTGAAGCCAAAATAAGGTGCTCACATCGGAGGTGCCCTCAGCAGAGACAAAGCTCTCGGTGTCGGCCAGAGAGGGTGTCCCCCTGTAAGTCAGCTCGGCCAGCTGTGGCTGTTCCAGCAACAGGGAAGGGGCTCCCTCGGCGAGCAGACGCCAGTGGGCAGCACTCCGCAACCGCTGGCCTTCCACCAGCAGGGTTTCCAGGCTGGCAGCCAGGTGCTCATTGCCCTAAATATCGTGAGAAGGCTGTCACTACCAGCTGCTGCAAATTACCATATATACTCAAATCTAAGACGATGTTTTTTTCGAAAAAATGATGTGCGAAAGTGGGGGGGTCGGCTTAGATTTGAGTACTACAATTTGGCCGCCGTTGCAACTTGCCTGGAGGCCCGGCCACGCTAGGAGAATTACTGCCCTCGAGGCGCCGATCTCAAGGTACCGGTTTCACATGCCGGAGGTTCATTTTCACGACATTCTACGATAGCTGTGCGGTGACAAAGCCGCTCAGGCCTGTTCAGCGGTAAAATAACGGTCCCTATCGCTTTCGTACGATCCATTGTCACGAAATCACGCAGTCCCACGTTCACGCAGCGAGAGAGCGAAGGTCGTCGAGCCGGCAAGATTTCACGTTGGAAAAGCCATGAAAAAACGAGAAGACGTGGTTCCTGTCACGTGATTACCGCCAATGGATAGATGGATTGCCTTAAATGTACCCTTTAAATCAGGCGGCGGCTAACGCCACCTAGCTGTAATACTTGGTAAACAATGACTAAACTGTTTTTTTCTGTGGGCTCAGAATACCCAATTTGCTTACTGGAGTTTAAAATGAAATCAATTCCCAGCCAAGCCCGGTTTCTAAAAAATTAAAAAAGAAGTAAAATTCAACCCGGCTGTTGCCACCTTGGCCACCAATCGGCTATCGCGTGGCGGACGGCGCAAAGAGGAGGCGCGGAGTTGGTCAATGGTTGTTCTTCTGAAAGCGATCGTGCAGTGTAGTTGTGCCTCTTGCTCGCGAAACGCCTTTGTCAATCGTGCTTCAAATTCGATGGCACCAACCAAGTGGCGCCACTACAGCGCGGTGTTTAAGCGGAAAAGACATCAAACCTACGAGCGCAGCAAGAGTTCGGCGTGCACGAAATTAATGGGCGACCATGGCAAAAACAATGTGCAGAACTCTTCAGTTGTACAGCAACCCGCATGACGTTCACTGGACCAAAAACAGGCCAACATCATGCGGTGGAAAATTGATGGATATGTGGGGTTTAACGTCCCAAAACCACCATATGATTATGAGAGACGCCGTAGTGGAGGTCTCCAGAAATTTTGACCACCTGGGGTTCTTTAACATGCTCCCAAATCTGAGCACATGGGCCTACAACATTTCCGCCTCCATCGGAAATGCAGCCGCCGCAGCCGGGATTCAATCCCACGACCTGCGGGTCAGCAGCCGAGTACCTTAGCCACTAGACCACAGCGGCAGGGTATGCGGTGGAAGAAGTTGTCGCCGATTTTGTTCGAGAACAGAGGGAAGTGGGAATGCCCGTGATTACTGAAACTATTCAGGCGAAGGCCAGAGAAGTTGCCATCACGAAGGGTGTCTCACGAGCCTGTTTTAAAGCCAGCAGGGGCTGGAAAACACGCTTCATGAAACGGTTTCAATTCAGCCTGTGACGACAGACCTCCGTGTGTCAAAAGCTCGGCTTACATTCGAGATTTTTTTTTTTTTTTTTTTTTCCCCTGGCCTTGCCAATTTCGGGGGTCGGCCTGATTCGAGTATATACGGTATGTCGCAGCATCGACTGAAAGATGTATGCTCTAACAGCAGCATGAAAAGAAGTACCTTTTCTCATACGTAAAGCTAAGGCACAAAAACACTACAAGGCTCGTCTTAAAAAATCTTCATAATTTTAGCAATCCACCCATCCCCCGGCAAAACCAGGCATGCTGTCAATTAAGCCTCTTGGGTGTGCTTTGTGAGCCAGTTTTTGAAAATGCTTTGCCAATCAACTGTGCGAGAATGCAGTTGCCGCGTCCTAGGCTCTCTCGTATATCAACTGCAGCTGTACTGCATGCAGCAAGTGTTTATGACAAATTAATGCAGATTTTCCATTAATTATTTAAGTCTACAGTCAACTTACAACTGTACCGGCTTTTGTCTCTTTTCCAAGCCATACCTCGTCTCACAGTGTTGGCAGTAAAGTGGAGACTACAACAGGTATCAGTCTGTCAGGAATGCAAATTGTGCAAAAAAGCTGTGTTAGTCTGCCATAAACTGTTGCCTGCTCTAGAGCAAATCCAAACTATTCATTCATGTCAAAGGCCAGGGTGTGCAAATACAGACAAAAGAAAGCACTCAAGACGCCACAAACCAGACTATCCTGGATACACAGCATTTGTGAGGTGCCGACTTTGTTTCTTGTGTCCGTGATTGCATGCCCTGTCTTTTTGGAATGAATACTTAACAATTAGCTCAGCTCTCTGTTATTCAAATGCAAGCTAGAATCAAACTGCCTTGTCAATCAGCCAATGAATTACGTGAAACATTGAACAAAAAAGATATCTTTGAATCCAATCAATGCCTTTATGGCACATTTCCGAGAAGTTAGTCATGCCAGTGCTATGTAAATCTCAGCTGCATCAACCAGCAATGCACCCACTCTCTTGTTTACCCCCATGATGGCATCAAGAAAAAATATTGTAGAGTTGAACCACTTTATAAGAAACCAGGGAGCACTTCTTCTCTTTCATATCAGATGTCTTTTATAAGCAGGTTACCACATATGCATTATCTTATCAACCCCGATTTCAATGTAGGGACACGAGTCTCTTATACCCATTGGTCTTTTACGTCAGGGTCTGTTATAAAGGGGTTCAACTGTAATAACAAAGTGAGGTGGCAGGTTCATTTTTATTGCACCATCTGTGCCCACGAGTTCGACAAATCAGAGGCTGCCCTATGCGGTGCGAGAGAGTTGGCATGTTATGGTTGAGCCACATGTGGCAAGTATGTGGCGAAACGCTTGTTGGCAGGAGACATGCCAATTCAGTGGGAGACTACCGCATTTATTTGTGTAATGGACACACTTTTCTTCTAGAAAAATTGAAGTTGGCGGTGCATTTATTACGCGAGACAAATTTTATAAACGCTTCTTCAGGATGAGCAAGAAATGCGGTAATGCAGAAAAAAGTTAGGTCACTTAGCCTTTTGCAATTGACATATGCATGCAATGTTTGGAAACGGCTTCTTTGTTGCACTTCACTCATCTTGGGTAGTTGGAGGCGTTATCTTCTGCAAGCTGTCCTCCCACAGTTCGCGCACGCCATAGATATGTGGGGTTTAACATGCCAAAACCACCATATGATTATGAGAGACGCCGTAGTGGAGGGCTCCAGAAATTTTGACCACCTGGGGTTCTTTAACGTGAGCCCAAATGTGAGCACACTGGCCTACAGCATTTTCACCTCCATCAGAAATGCAGCCGCCACAGCCCGGTCAAAAAAGCGCTTTGCGGCTAACTTTTCTCGCAATCGTTTAACCGCAACAGTGGTATCTTCTGTGATCTCAAGTGGCACCCAGAAACGCGTGCTACGACGCACTTTGCCAACTCCGCAGTAACCTCGCACTACGATTGCGCCGCCGCCGTTCACATTGTACCAAGTAACCAACATTCCAGCAAGCTACCAACAAAGTATCAAAACAAGCCGTTGATAAAAAGATCGACTAGATAAGGCCGTTGTCTCACGGTCCCCACGAGAAGTTCCTGTAGAAAAGGTGTCCTATATCTTGCGTTCCTTGAAGTGCACGTAGATAACAAGCACGAAGAGCAAATTGCAACTGAAGCGAGAATGGGGGAGTGCTACCATGTTGTGTAAATAGTCACAATCTTTTCTGGACGACAAGTCTTCTTTTCGGTTTTCCAGAAACCTGCGACATGACGGTGATGAATGGCCCTTCGCGAAAGCCATGGCGACAGCAAATCCTGTCGTCGTCCCTCGAAAATTGTGTGCATGTCATTGGGCATGAAAGTTTTGTATTTGCAGAAAGCGTCCATCAGCTGGGGCGGACAGTTTCGTGACCGCTCGCCGTGTGCTTATCAGCTCCGTTGTCTCTAGACTCGGACCGTTCCTGATCACTGCTGTGACGCACAGATAATTAAAAAAAAACGGGGACGTGCCGTACACAGGTAGAAAGAAAAACAATTCGACGCGCGGCAGTGGGCGAAGCGGGGGGGGGGGGGGA